>JBCJKH010050751.1:0-30740 GCA_039877255.1 Loriculus beryllinus | reverse complement strand
TGCCCTGTGGCTATGTCCCTGAGGGTAGTAAAATGTATGTGAAAGGTAGGGTAGATAGAGGACACTTGGAAGATGAGCGTGCAATGTCCCTCCTTAAAGAGCCAAGACTTGCTGTGGGGACAGACTCAGGGAAAGGGCATGGGAGTGTGGGCATTTACAAGCTGGGCTGATCCTGCCAGGCTCAATGGAGGAGAGGGCCAGAGGCTTTTCTTAAGCCTCCCCACTTCTTTCAGATGAGTCCTGTTTCAAATCCAGCACTTCTGGCCTCAGCAAGGGTTTGTCTCTCTGCTGGGACGGTCTCTCAAACAGCCCCCACCTCAGAGGGTAGAGGGACCAGGCAAGGGCAAGGAGAGGGAGAACGCATCTGGTTGGTGAAAAAGCCTACGTGTGCAGACTTTACAGCAGAGTTTGGCTTCAAAACACTTACTGTGGAGGGATCAAGAAGAAAATCTTTACAATGGATGTGCCATGAGACCCATCTGTGTTCTACGGTGTCCCGTCAGCTCTAAGACACACCGCTTATTCACAAGGAAAGCCTGCAGTTACTCCGACAAATCAAAAGGCAACAACATCACGATTAGCATTGTCTGTGAACCAGGTGTGGGATCCTACAAGTCAGGAGTGGTGAGCCACCAGCAGAATGGTGGGAGGGGGAAAGAGGCTGACATTAGGATCTTTCAGAGCATCTTCTCTTTTTCCAGCTGCAGCTGTCACACCGCCTGTGCTTCTTAGTCCTGGTGAGTTTATTCCCAGTTCAGACTCAAATGTTGTGGACCCTCCTTGTCCAGTCCCTTGCACACCCAGAATCCTGCTTTCCTGCCTGCCCTCAACATAGCCCTAACACCCAAAAACCTCATTCTCTCTATGCACGTGTTTCATCTATGCTTCTGGCTGACGCTATGGCACATGGACTGGAGTAGAAGAAGTTCTCTGTAACTGTCAATGAAAGCTTGCACTGGCAGTCAGTTCTCCGGGTTCCTTTCCAGTTTGTCACTGGGTAAATAATAAAATGTACTGGTTTACTGTTGTACAGGTGGGTTGTTTTATCATAGCAGAGCAGCTTACTTTTGCCCTTTGTCATGGACATTAAAGAACCAGTGGTCTGCGGATGCAGTTTCCTAAAGGAGTCATTGTTCCTTAGGAAGAGACAGACACAGGCTCCTTTGGTTCTTGTCTAGATGGATGGCAATCACAGCAACTAAATGAATTTACCTGATCTTTTGAAGTGTAAGTCAAGATGCCCTTACAGTGTAATTTTGAATAGTAGTGGTAATGCTTTATGGTGAAGCTTAGGCAGATTTTTAGCATTGTTAGCTGGGTTGCTGGCACTAGATTCATATAGGATTTGTACCTTCTCTTATGATTTCATGTCAGTAACAATGAAATCCTTTTCCATGTCAGAAATCACTCTTGAAAGAGCTTTCCAGGTATTTGTTTTGAGTAAGCTATGTCTAGGAAGGAATTATGGTAAATCACACTAATGTTGCCACCTTCTGTCTTCCAGTTCAGTCTGACAGTGAAACTACAACAGCTTCATCAGGTATGTGGAAGATTGGTGCCTGCATCCCCTCCCTAGACCTACTTTCACCCACCTACCTCTCCAGGCAGGTGCTGGCTGAACACTGACCTTTATCTCCTGGAGAATTCCCTTCATCCTGTTCCTTGAGTTAGAAGTACTGGAAAATGATGGTAGTGGAAGCTGAAGTCTTCCTTCTGGGAGGGGTGGAACTGGCAGATCACCAGACCACATGCACTGGCTCAATTTTCTGTCATTGTCAGTGGGCAAGACCTGGCATTTCAGAAGGAAATGCAAGAAAACCCATCATAGTTTGCTACAGGGCTGATTGTCTGGGAAAGAAAGGAACTAGATTTGTGTCCTGCAGTGTGAGATTGCAGATGGGTAGAAATGTGTGTCTTAAATATGAGACTGCAACTTGTACTTCGTTTATTTGGATCTCTCTCATTTACAGCATGTGCCTTCTAAATTGAGGATTCCCAGTGGGCTCGTTTTGCATTTCACTCAGCTTTCCCTTTCTTCTGTCTTACGAGGCAAGGGTATCAGAAATATCTGCCTTATTTTATTTTTCTCTAAACCATTTCCATCTCTCACAGGAGAGTGGAAAACAGGTTAAGGGCCTTCCCCAGAATCCTGGTGGACAGTACCTGGTGATGAAGCTGTATGTGTGCCAGCACGAGCACACCTGTCAATGATCCTGAATTGCACCTCTGTGTGTGTGTTCCCAGATTGCCGTGAGGAGAAGTTCCCTTGCACACGCCTGTACTCTGTCCACAAGCCAGTAAAGCAGTGTATCAGCTACCTCTGTGTTACAAGGTAAGAAACCAGCAGTCCCAAAGAAAAGCCTTAAAAATATCTCCAGAAATGGCATGTCCAGTTCAGCACTTGTTTCTGTTGAAATTTAGAGCTTCCCTCAGGGAACCAGTTGGTGAAATGAATCCTATCCTCAGAGTGTCCTTTTAGGGTGATTAATTAAAACAGCACAACAACTTATCTCTGCAGCACTATGGAGCTGTAACGTGCCCTATATTGTACTCTGTGTTTAAGGTATTTGGCCATTACGTGAAGTCTTGGCAAAGATTACTTTCCTATTGACAACAGCCTTAGTCTAGGCTAACTAATCCTAGAGATTTTGGATTTGCCTCCTTATCAGTGAATATTTTTATTTAGTTTATTACCTGTATCCCTCAGTATGTTTATTGCCTGTATCCCATGTTTGTTTCTTTGGGTCCCTGTGCCTTTTCCTTCTGTCCTTGGCGTGTTCCTGGTGGTCCCTCAGTGTGCGTCGCATGTACGTAATAAACAAGGAGGTGTGCTCCCGCATTGTCTGCAAGGAGAACGAGGTCATGCAAGGTGAGTGATGGCACAAGCTAGCCTAGCTGAGTAGCTGCAGCCATCTGATGATAGAGTCTCCAAGCTAACTAATTACCCAACTTCAATCCATGTGTAGTAGTTTCCCTGGACTTGGTTTGGGGCAACTCTAATGCAGTGCAGCCTTGCATCCAGTGCACATGCCATGAAAAACTCTGGGAAGCAGATATTGTACTATCAAGAAGAATGAGAGCTCTGCCTTCCTCAATCTTGAACATGCTCTGTTAGCCCCAGGCACACTTTTACTCAAACTTGCCTTTGAGGTTAAAGAGTAACTCTCAGTATTTCTGTTCATGACTAGAAAGAGGATCCAGTCTAGATTTCTTAATGTAGTGTCCTTTTTTGCAGCAAAATATGAGCGATTTTAATGTGTATTGTAATTAATAAAGCCAGAAGGAAACGAATAAAAGCCTAAGGACTTGTTCATTTGCCTCGTGAATGTGAGGATTCAGCAGTTCCAACAGTTTCTGTAGATGCAGTGAAGGATGTACCTCTAACTGTTCTGGTGGTGAAGAGTTTGGAGGAAGCTTTGATTATCTGTCAACCTGTGTGTCTCTGCTGTGTCTTCAGATGAGATCTGTCGCCAGCTGGCTGGCCTTCCTTCTCGACGTCTCCGCCGATCTGGGCAACCCCTGCACCTCCCTTGCAGACAGCTCCTGGAGCAGCAGCGCAGAAGGCCTGATGCTCTGTGAGCTACCAACAGTAGGAGAGAAGAGAAATCATCATCTACTACCTACAACCCAAGACAAGTCCTTGTTTGTGATTTCTCCTCCGTTTCCTTGCTTCCCTGCCTTCTTCCACATCCTCTTCTTCAGGTGCTGTAGTATACAGAGTTCCCTCTCTGCTAGTCTGTCTTAGTGGCTGTTGCCATCTTCTGAATCTGTTGCAGAGGAGGTGGGATGCTCCCCTCTTTTCTCTCAAACTGGTTGGCTTGCCATGAACTGCTCATTTCCCAGAGGTCGTTATAAATGTGCTGCATCTTCTCTTGCTCTGCCCTTGCAGAGAGACAGCCATGGGGACAAGATGTTGTCCTCTCCAATGGTACAGATGCCCTAAGCTGCATTTCATATGGAGGAGTGCAGACCTTTATGCCTTATGACTTCTGGTCTAGGTTTCTTGCATGACATCAGTATGAGGCTGGTTATGGCTAGTCAGCCTGAGCCTCTCTGCCATATGATGGCACAGCCTCCTCCTGTGTCTGCTGGCCTCAGAGAAGTGACAGAACTGGGACAGGAACTGCCCTCAACCCAGGGCAAACCGTGTTGTCCCTGTATGGCATTTATAACTACCTCTGGGAAGTTCTTTGTCTCAAGCCCATTGCCTCCCTCACACACAACTGCTACCAAAAGAAAAATTCTTGGTTTTGTATGGCATTGTGTTTTTCTCAAGAAGATTATGTTGGAACAGAGTGCTGTCTCTTACTCCCCCTTCTCTCCCCTGTTCTGTCCCTCCCTTCCCATTGAAGAAATCTCTTGATGCCCATTCCAGGCAAGTTCCAGGGAGCAGTAAGTATAGCTGCTGCTGCTCCTAAGCCCAAGAAAGAACCTGTCTGGTTTTGCAGTACTGAGAACTTGCAGTGAATTAACTTATCCTGGTGACTTGTCTTGGTCTGGCTACCTCCACACTCTCCAGTTGCTGAGCCTGCTTTCAGTATCTCCACATGAGTTCCTACCTCTTGACCTGGGAGCTCCTGCATAAAGCAGAAAAGAGTCACACATTGGAATGGGATTTGGGAGAAGAATCGTTATCTGGGATCCTGAGTTTTCCTGTGGGTTCTCTGGCTGTGCTGACTTGCACAGCACCAGATGCTGGTGGGGACATAAATGTACCTGCAGGCCAACCTGGGGAAAAGAATTCACTCTGGTAGCACTGGATGTCTGTTTGAGAACTTTGTTTTCCAGATGCATGGAGAACATTTCCAGGTATATGGGTAGGTTTCAGTATAAGACTGGGTAGGGTAAGTGGGGAAGAGCTGTGTGAAGTGTATTATTCTATGTAACTTAGTGACATGATTTTGTGGGGCACCAGGGCTAAGCACCTTAGCTCACTGCAGCAGAAGATCAGCAAGACAATATCTCTAGGGTGTCTAACCATTGTTACCAAATAACACAAAATCAGTTAGCTAGAGGAGGCATTCACCCCTGTCATATAATACATATATTCTGCTGCTGAACTTAGTACCATTCAGCGTTGCAGAAGTACTGGTTGCTGCATAGAGCCAAGGACACATGGTATAGGGGACAGTTTGCTGCACAGAGGCAGACTTCTCTGAAGGAAAGAGCAAACCAATTAAGTTAAAAGCCTCTCCTTCTGCTGTATACAGCAAAAAGCTGGTTCCAATCCTCTGTGTAGGGGAACACACCCTGTGCAGACACAGATTTGTTCCATGTGAGGTCAAACTTTGCCATAAATGGGCTAAATCTCTGTATATTAATCCAGTATACATCAGATAGAATTCCAAGTTAGGCAGTAACTGGAATTTCATCCTATACCTGGGGGCATCGTAACCCTGCACAGAAGATGATGCACCTCTTGAGTGCTCGAGGCTCCTGAGACTGGGGATGGAGAAGGAATTTCTGTGTACTAAGAGTGTACATGTTTCTGTAGAGAGGAGGGCACTGAGAGCTTGAACTCAAAGACGTTTAAGTCACTGGTAGCCGCTGACTTTGATGCTGGAATGCCTGTGGAATTTGCAGGAATGAGATGAGATGTTAGAGGAAGCACTTGGAAATTGGACCAGGCATAGTCTCCACTCTGTATTTAGAGCTGAATGTAAGCTGATATAGAAATAGATATATAACTGTATAACATAGCTACTGTAAAGTATATAGAAAATTAATATTCATACAGTCTGGGGAAAGGTTAGAAGCCTTGCTGTTGCTTGCTTTCAGCAGGGACAGGAAGAGGTGCTCCTCTCCAGGAGAACACTGTTTTAATGCTAGAGTCCATATAATGCACACAAAAATATTAAAAGAAAATTTATTTCCTGTTATTCTTGGCAATTCTCATGTGTTTGGGTTTATTTGCCTCTAGCTACGTTTCTTCCAGATTTGAGGGGAAACTTGACTGCAGCCCAGATCTGTCATTTGGACCTTTTTACTCCATGCTAGCCCTCCCTTCATTTGTGAATCACAGGTCTTCCCGGGAGGTTGTTCTTCTTTTCTAGAGATACAGAAAGTTATCTTCAGTATTTTTTTTTCCATGGATAGCTGTGCTGGATTTTCCTGACAGTTGGTAGCTGCTGAGCACAGGGATAACTCTTTCCAGCCTGTGAGATTTGTGCTGAGACTGCATCTTTTCACTGTGCCTGTGCCATGACCTGCTGGTGGCAAATTATCATCTCCAGGTAAAATGGTAAGATGGCTGAACTAAGAGAAGAGCTGTGATAAATCATCTTACAAGCAAAGAAGAATTTGTTCACTGGAGCTATTTAACTCAGCAATGGGAATAACTGAAAGACTACATTAAAAATTACACATGTAGGTCAAAAAGGATTAGGAAAATTTATCTTTCATTGCATGTCTGACTTCTGCATAGATTCATCACACACTGACTGTATCTCATATTTTGGTATCCATCCAAAAGATGGAGCACTCAGAGCACGGGGGACTCTAGGCACTGTCTTCGTGTGCAAGCAGTCAAATCATAATTTATATGGTATTTCTAGAACAAAATTGGCTGTGGCCCAAATTACCCATTAAACTGCCTCTGACGGTGTCCCATCGTTCTTCAGGACTAAACCATACAATGCAGGTTATTGCACAGCACGATCCCCTTGAATCAGTGCTCTTTCCTGGCTAATGCCGTGGTGTCCGTATCTCAGGTGGTTACCATAAAAACAGCCTCAACCCAAGTTACTGCAGATATTGGTCCCATCCACACAGCCCTGTCCCTGCTCTGACTCATGAGCTCTTCTTGGTCTTTGCAGTGTCCTTCTATTGACACGTTCCATTGGCTGTGTGAACAGAGCACAGCATGCCATCAATTGTAATTCAGTTTATTCTGCCCTTTACTTACAGTACTGGAGTCCTCAGGCAGATTACCACTTCTCCCATACACAGATTTATCTCCCCTGCCATTCCATCCTGAATTGTTGTGCTGTGTTGCTGATCTTTGGGTATTGCTTTCTCTTATAAACTGGGGAAATGGTTTTAGATATAGCTCCAGCTAGGTCTGTTTCTCATGAAACTGAACTGGCCACAGAGAAAGCTGCCAGTGTCCCATTTTAGAAACATGTTCTAGAGTTTGTGGCTGATTCTCATAAATCCTCCTGACCTGGAGCAGGGGTCAGATGGCCTGCAGTCACTTCACACACTGTGGCTCTTGCTCATTTTGCTGTCACGGCTCCTGAATATCAGTAAGTGCTGCCAATCTGAAGACTGCTGTTTCAACAACAGTGCTCTGATGTCTGGTCCCCGTTTTGAAGTGATACCTCACATTGCTGGACATCCCTGCAAGGGAAGTTGGCCACACCAAGAGGTTTCTGCTGCAAAAGGAAAGCTTGTTCCACCTTCGCATCTCTCATTCTCCTCTTTGTTCTCTGCCTCTATTTTCCTCATCCCTTCTCATTTTTCTCTGTTGGTATATTCATCTGGGAGCAAGAAACATGGGGAGGAGGAAAGTGTGGCTGAGTGGGGCAGCTGGAATGGTGCTCAGTGAGGTGACACATGGCATTGCAAGTGGGGCTGGGGGTAGTGCTTGGACCATGCCAATACTCCTTTTCTATTGCCCTCTGGTTCTCGAGCATCGTGGCTTCCTCTGCTACCAAGCTATGGATTTTCTGAAGGGAAAGAGCAGGGAGGAGAGAATGGCCCCTCAGGTCAGTTTGTGCACTGTGTGAGCAGCAAACACGTCTTGAGGTGGCAAGAACAAGGCAAGGAGGAAGGGTAGTGCTGCAGGAAAGCACAGGGGGGCTGTTAGAAGCGGCTGCCATGTCACCTAGAAGCTCTGTGTTGCCTGGATCGTGTCCACAAGAACCCACAGCATGAATAAAGCATGTTGTCATCAGGCCTCTCAGCTCGGAGGGGTCCCTCAGGGGCATACTGCAGGCTGGGGTGTAGGCTTGACCTTCATAGTGGGGAGCGGTGCTTGCAGCCCATCCAAAAGAGCACTTCTGCTGCAGAAAGAATAGCTGGGTTTAAGCCAAAAAGGTTTTTAGTTTGGGTTTTCAGTTTCTTTTAAAGTGAGTGTCTGAGGTTTTTTTGTTTGGGGCCTGTTTTTCTTTTTGTGTGTGTGATTTGGGTTTGTTTTGGTTTGGTTTTAATATTTTCAATATATATGATCCCATAACATTTACTGCTGGCACCACATGGTCTGATGTTACTTGGCAGTTGTGAACAGCCCTTTGACTGGGGGCACAGGAAATCTGAATTCCATTTCTGGGTCTCCTCTTCACCTCCTGCTCTCTGATCTTCAGCGTATTGCTTTGTTTCTCTCTGTTCCCTCCCATCCTCAGCCCTTGTAATGTAGCAAACTGGAATAAACTCCCACAAATTAGAGAGGTGGCTTTTCAGTCCATTTAAAAAATAACTATTAAAAAAGCATGTGTAACCTCCTGAATTCATTTGTCTGCTTTTGCTATCGATGTAAATTATTCTTTTCAAATACAAACGTTTTGAATAATACAAATTATCCATTAAAATGCAAGCTGCATGTACTTGTTGCTGCTATGTTGAAAGCATATAAAACCCATGAATTGGTGAAAGTCATCAGCAGAGACGACACTCAGAATGCTGGTTTGGGCGTTTTAGTAAGATTACAATTTCCATACAAATACAGCTTGTCACAGAACAGACACTGACAAAAGATGCAATAAATAATAAAGATATAATTCAATGTGTCGAAATAATGTGATATGAGAATTCACCTGATTAAATATAAGAACAAATATACATGAAACTGTGCACGGTTTTAGATAAATGTTTTATTGAGATAGTATACCTCCCCAGTTTATAGCAGAGATAAAATGACAAGATGGAAGTTAGCAAGCAGAGCTAACTTCAAAGCTGAACAGATTGCTCAGGGCCTTGTCTAGCTGGATTTTGAAACAACCAGCAAGGATGGAAAATCCACAACCTGTTTCAGATGGAGAATATCGTTCTGATGTCAGATCAGAAAATCCTTTGTTGCAGCTTTCATCGATTGCCTGAATTACTCTTGCTGTGCACCTGTGAGCACACTCTGTCTCCACTTCCCCTACAACACTCCTGCAGACTGTTGCATAAAAGCAAGAATAAACGTTTAATTCATAGTATCCACCAGGTTGGAAAAGACTTGTAACATCACCAAGTGCAATCTTAATGCCAGCACTGCTAAAGCCACCACTAAACCATATCACTAGGGGCCTTGTCTACACGGTTTATGAACACTTTCCAGGGATGGTGACTCCACCACTGCCCTGGGCAGCCTCTTCCAATGCCTGAGCACCCGCTCTGTGAAGAAATTGTTCCTAATACCCAGTCTGAACCTCCCCTGGTGCAGCTTGAGGCCGTTTCCTCTTGTCATATCCCTTGTTGCTTGGGAACAGAGACCAGCCACCTCCTGCCTCCATCCTCCTTTCAGGTAGTTGTAGAGAGTGATAAGGTCTCCTCAGAGCCTTTTGTTCTCCAGATTAAACACACACACACACACAAACACACACACACCAGTTCCTCAGCTGTTCCCCATCACACTTGTGCTCCAGAGCCTTCACCAGCCCATTGCCCTTCTCCGGACCCACTCCAGCACCTCAATGTCTCTCTTGTAATGAGGGGCCCAGAACTGAACACAGGATTTGAGGTGCAGCCTCACCAGGAGGATGATCACTGCCCTGATCTTGCTGGTTATGATATTGCCAAAGTCAGCTCTCTGGAAGTCGAAGGTGAAGGTTTTCCTGACCTTCTTCCTGACTTCTCCAAGGACTGAATGTTCAATCATTTCATCATCACTTTGCCCAAGACAGCCTCCAACCATCACATTACCCACCAGTCCTTCTGTGTTTGTGAACAGCAAATCCAGGCAGGCATCTCCCCTAGCTGGTTCACTCACCAGCTGCATTAGGAAGGTATCTATCTCCCACACCCTCCAAGAACCTCCCGGTTTGTTTCTTCTCTGCTGTGTTGTACTTCCAACAGATATCTGGTTGGTTGAAGTCCCCACGAGAACAAGGACAAGCAATTGTGAAACTTCTCCCAGTTGTTTGAAGAACACTTCATCTGTAGCTTCATCCTGGCTGGGTGCTCTATAACAGACTCCTACCGGGATATCCAATTGGTTGGCCTTCCCCCTGATCTTCGCACACAGACATTCAGCCTTCTCACTCACAACACTGAGTTCAGGGCAGTTGATGCGCGCCCTGACGTACAATGCAATCCCACCACCACCTCTTTTTCCTTGCCTATACTTTCTCAAGAGTCTGTAGCCATCCACTGCATCCACACTATCCTGTGGCTCATGTCTAGTGAGCCTGGTGTGTTATCCCCCTCCTCCTTCAAACCTAGCTTAAAGTTCTCTCTATAAGCCCTGCTAACTCCTGGGTTAGGATCATTTTCCCCTTATTGGAAAGGCATATCCCACCTGCTGCCAGCAGGTCTGCTGCTGTATAAACTGACCTATGGTCAAAAACCCCAAAATTCTTGCACTGACACCAAATACACTTCATACAAAATGTGAGTTTTATTGCAAAACAGGTGATTTTAATTACTGCTATTAATTATCTTCCTTTGGGGAGCTGTGTTCAAAAATTGGGAAACATGACAAAAATCAATGGTTCAATTAAAGGATTTACAGTGTGTGCCCTTGAAGCAGGACACTGTCTGTGCTCATACAGCATCTCCTCCTTGCACCTACTTTCTCAGCCTGAGGCCACTTTCAATTTCTCTGCCTTGGGTTTGGTAGCCTTAGGTGTCACTGGTTTGCCCTTAGCTGTATCTTTGCCTTTTTTGGTCTGTCAGCTTTCATATTCTCTAAGCTCTTCATTGCTTTCTTGGCTGTTGTGGCTGCCAGTTTCTTGGCTTTCCTTGGGTTTTCCTTCACAGCCACCCCTAATCTGGGCTTCTTGGGAATGCCAATCAAGGATGAGGTGGTTCTTGACCTTTGCTGCCTTCTTGACCCCTTTCTCTTGGCTTGTTGAGTTCAAAGGAACTAGAAGTACCAAGTCCTCTAGTGCTGCCCTTGTCCAGGCTCCTGAGCCTCAGCCTGGTCCTTCTGTACTGCGTAGACTTCAGTTCCCTTTTTCAGAGTGGTGAGGTAAAATTCTTCTGTGCTTCCTGGAGACAGTCATCACCCTCATAATCAGCCTCCGTGGAGGCTCAGGGCTTGCAGGGTTTGGATCCTTCTGCCACCTTCTCTGGCTTCTTAGCCAATGACTTAGAGGCTGGAGCAGCAGTGATACATGCAGCAGCAGCGACACATGCAGCAGCAGCTCCTTCAGACATGATATCACAGCCTATCAACGTGACATCTGGACCAAGGTTTTGGTTTCACACTGATGCAGATGTCAGCATGCCACCTCTTGTATTGGGTGCCCTGTACATGCAAAGCCTTTCCATGTTGAAGGCATTCCTGTGGGGCTTACTGCTCTGACTGTTCCCTTGTAGCACCAAACTGATGGTATTAGAGAACACCCACTAGAAAATGCCTACACCTCATTATGTCTGTTGTCTGGCACCCAACCAGCACGGATCAGCTGGAACAAGCTGTGTTGGCCATTATTATGGATTAACAAATCAAACCTATTTTCTTCCACAGCTTAAACCTAGCCTCCAGCCTAAACCTTGCTGTGTAGGAAGGGTTCAAAAGAACCTTTCTGCCTCATGCAGTGTGAATATAGTAATTCCTGAGACTCTCTACATAAACAATTGCCACAGGTCATTTTGTCATCAGCTCTGCTTGAGCCCAACACCAGCATCATACCATTTCTCTTGGTCCTGTTTTCCATCAGCTGGTATCTTTGCAGTTTCTCTTTGTTTTGGTTTAGGAAAGGGATCTGTACTCTTCACAATCTCTGCAAGCCCTTTTGCCATTCCTGTTCCCTGGGAGTCCCAAAGGGCACTGCTCCAGGGTGCACTTTTGCCTCTCCAAAACTTCTGTCAGCTTTTTTAGTCTTGTCTCCAGTTTTACAAATCAGGATGGGATCATCTTGAAGTAAATGTGCCTGTGCCGTACCACACCTGTACGTGCACAGAAATGATGGAAGATGAGCGGACACGGTTTCCCCTTGTTGAATACAGGCAGGGCAAAGCGAAATAGGGTGTTGTGTATGTGAATGCAAGAGCTGCATGTTTTATTGAGATATAGTTGCTTTGGGATCACAGCTCTCAGAAAGCAATTATTTCTGGGAAGCAGAAGCAATGCTGCAAGCGTTGTCTAAAGGCAATGGGCACCAGGCAATTAAAATTTCTGATGATAATAATAATGCTTCATTAGTAGTTTCTCAGAGTCTTTGTTTCCCCTTCGGATTCTTCTTTCTGTCCTCTGCTTTCTAAGAGCTTCTACCAGCCGCTTCATCTAAGCAGAATCCATGCTTTTGGCTGGAACATAGAAGGTTAAACTCTGTGGAGTTAGCTGGGAAATTCCCACATCTTGGATACCCTCTCCTGCCTGGGCAAGCTAACTCAAGCGTGTCACAGCCCCCACCTCACTGCTTACAGCAAAGACCTGGGAACTGCCCATGTGGCCATGGCTAAAGAAAGATTTGAAGCTAACAGTCACCGCAGCCAGCCATGGCAGTGCCCTAGCAAGAAAGGAAGACAGCAGAGATACCACAGCAAAGGAGGAGATCCTCATCATGCAATGAGAATCCCTTTCCCCCTCTTTTCCCTCTCTTCATTGGCCTCAGGATGGCTCGCCCATTCTACTCCCATTCACAAGAGCACTGGGCACCCTGGAAGAGGCCCAGTATGTCAGGGGCAGACCCTGATTTTACTGTCTGACACTGACATCAGGGAATAGAGGTTAGTGGTCACAACCTTCTGGATGTGGTCAGTGATGAGAGTGTAGAAGCAACTCTGAAGTCTGAGGGGACAAAGACAAGAAGCAGCAAGGCTATCTTGAATCTTCTGAAAATGCTTGCTTTGGTGATAAGGAAACTTTGTGAGATGCAAGAGCACTGCTCATGAGGACCTCCAGCCAAGGAAAGCTTGCACAACTGTACAGAACTCAACACGTGAAAGCAAGACAAGGAACATGCAATGTGCTGCTCTTTAGTGAGCTACCAAGCACTCCCATTCCAGCCTCTTCAACAAAGGACTTCTCCCAAGACAATAGAGAAATTAAAATGTGGATTTACCACCCAAGCCCCACGTGCAAGGTCTTTGCACTGAGTAGCATGAGCTGCAGCAACTGCGCAAACAGGAGCTAATAACAGGCAACTTTGGTCTGTGAAACCATAACCACAGCTAGAAGGTGAGCCTCATTGTGAAAAACTGCGGTGCAAAACTTGAGTTTCTCCCTGTGACTTGCAGATGACTGCAGAGATATGGAGCCAGTGACTTCCATTAAGGAGGGAGAAGATGTAGCTGGGAGCAGTATCTGCGCTACGCAGACCAGGGAGCTGAGCTGTATGGCAATGGAGGAACACCAGACCGCAGCCTGCAGCTCCCTGTGCAGAAAGAGGGTGCTCTCCAGGTCTGTGCAGCACAGGTTCAGAACCCAAGCCTGATGGGCAGGGTGTGCTGGAGGCTGGGGCTGCATGCACTGCTCTGGGAAGCAGCAAGGTGCAAGCAGCTCTGGTGGGTGCTGCCCCACCTGCGGCTCTCAGCATGGGGAAGGCACATTTCACTTTGATCTCTGTTTTTCTTAGTGTAAATGAGATAAGCTGCAAACCATGTCACAGCCTTGAGCTAGACAAGGTGCTTGAGGACATTTAGTGCAAGTACTTGGACTTTGGTCGCATTTTCTACATGCCTTCGTGATGGGGAAGCCATTCACTAGGTCTCGAGCTCCTCAACTCAACGTAGCTCCTTTCCTCCCTTCCTGAGGTGATCCGAGCAGGTGTCAGTCACTGGTAGCAAGGGGTGGGACTGCTGCTGCCTACAGATGTGGTGGGAAGAATTAATACAGCCCAGGAGAGAAAAAACTGGAGGGTCACAGAGATAGGATTAAGAATCATTAGTTCCTACAAGGAGCCTCAGGCTAAGCAGAGAGCAGCAGGACAGGAATAAGAGGCACTCACAGGACTGTGTTTGAAAAGTGTGTAGTCAATTCAATAGTTTCACCCTAATTTGCCTTATCCCCTGGGACTGAAACAAGCTCAACTTTGGAACAAAAATAAACCACGAGTCAAATCTCCACGTAAAGTTTTTGCAGTGCAAGCCTGGAAAGCCAAATTACTAGTAAAACACATAATAACATACAATCACAGTGCACGCCCAGCAACCAGATGCCCTCAATTCTGTATCGGCAGCATTATCTACCATCCTGCAGCACGAAGCAGTGCACGGCACAGGGGCCCGTGTTTCATAAACCCACTCTGCCAGCAGCACTCCCACACCTCCTGAACTCCTGCCTTCTCTCCTTCCCACTTCCCTCGCATGACCTAGGATGCCTGCTCTCATCTAACTTCAGTGCAGCTTCAGTGGCATTCACTCCACAGTGCTTTAGATTTGCATTTGCGACCCGTACACCACACGCACCCCCTCGTGATGTCCACCTCAGGCAGATCCCATACACACCCTCACAGCTTTCGTGTATCTCTGTGGTGCTGCATATTCCGCACCACGAAAGGGAATGCTTTGTCATGCAACTGCTGAAACCTTCTCCCCAGTCACGGCATACACAGCTGTGTCACAAGATGAGTTGGCAGCTCTAGGGACAAGGCCTGTTGCCCCATGTCCTAGAGAGCAGGCTGCCTCTACATCTTGCAGATGGGTTTTTTTACACCCAGGTCTGGAGCAGTGGAGGTGATCTGCCTGTTAGAGGTGCCTGAGCAAGCACGTTACCTATCTGTTGCCACTTGCTCAAAATAGGGTGGTGAATCCTTATGGAATGAACATAGAATATAATGTAATGTGTGTATAATAAATGAACACTTTAATCATAGAATCACAGAATGGTTTGGGTTGGGAAGGACCTTAAGATCATCCAGTTCCAACCCCCCTGCCATAGGCAGGGACACCTCACACTAAACCATGTCACGCAAGGCTTTGTCCAACCTGGCCTTGAACACCGCCAGGGATGGAGCATTCACAGCTTCCTTGGGCAACCCATTCCAGTGCCTCAGCATCCTCATAGTAAAGAATTTCTTCCTTATATCTAACCTGAACTTCCACTGTTTAAGTTTGAACCCACCACCCCTTGTCCTGTCATTACAGCTGTTGATGAAGAGTTCCTCTACGATATTCTCATGTTTAATATATGCTTATATGAAATAAGCATATTACATTACATGTTCTTATTATAAATAATCACATCAGCTTATTTATTTGCCTGTGTCTAACTGCAAGGAGCTCTACCACTCCCCTGCTCGAGGTTCCTGTGCAAGACAGTGTCAGTGCTGCATCAACACTTGTTCAGCAGAGAAAGTTTTTCTGCCTGAGGTTTTTGCTCGAGGCGAGGAGAAGCAGGTGTCTGCGTTTCTTGTGTTCCGCCTAAGAACCCACCAACTGGTGGTGCCAGCGCTTGTTTCAAAATGTGATTTCTGAGCAAAGGGTGAATGGAAAAAATAAATATGTATTTATATCGGCACACACCAACACATGACTTCCTGTTGACTAAACAAGCGACTTCTCTGCTTTGGGACTAGGTGATTAAGTTTAATCGTTCACCGCATTTGTGCTCTTTGAGTTTGCTTTCTGAATCTTTAGTAACAGTAATCGTGATATTCCTTCTCCCCCTCTACACCTGACCATTGCTTTTCAGCCTGTTGTCCTTTGTCTGTTGTTCTGACTTGAAGGCAGGGAATAGAGCCCTGAGCACAAGGAAGCTGGAGCTATGCTAGGGCATCCTTGTGTGATCCTGGTGAGCTGGAGCAGCATCTCTCTCTAGGTAACACTCCAAACACACCAGCACAGGCACCCTTCATAGCCTTTGCCACTAGCCTTTAACTGACCTGAGCTTTGATCAGAAACAGAGATGGAGACACTTTCAGTGTAATTATTTTTCTCTCCCACCACCAGTTCCCTCTCCACATAAGTTTGCATTGAGCAGAAAGGAAGGAAAAATGGAGCAGTCAGCATTTCTTCTCATGTATTAGCTCCCAGCCAAAATGGTCCCAGCATATGTTTGGAAACTTACTGCCCAAGGAAGCTGGACTAGCAGCTAGCCCAGGGATCAGCAACTTTTCCATGGTTTTCCAAATTCCCTTTTCTATAACCAGAGCAGAGATGACATCTGCCAATGATCAAGATCTTGCCTTGGCGAGAGACTGCAGCTCCTGCTTTAGCAGAACTGCATGGGAGCTGAGGGTCCCTCTCAAAATGTCACCCTAGACTGGTTATGAGATACTAAAAGCACATCCACACCAAAACATTTTTGCTCTGGGGATTAGAAATAGAGGCAGAGAATTGCTGCTACTGACTTTGTGCTCCCACCTCTCCAGAGCGGGGGGAGTTACCAGTCTAAACAAAGGGCACTAGAAAGCCTACATCAGTATTTAGACTTGAGAGCCCTGACAAAGAGTGACATAGTTCATCTATTTGTTCCACCAGATGCTCATTCTCTTTTATCTCTGTGGAGAGCAAAGAGGCTCTCAACAATCAAGGAGAAGAGGTGATGTTTTAAAGGTGGAAGAATGAATTCCACTACAAGCAGGACCAGAGGAAGGAATTAGTTAAATGCTTTATGAGACCTGACATGTTAAACATTTGAGAAAATCCTTATGCACAAATCTAATTTATGGCGAAGACCAGGCTGGCCAGGAAGATGTTTCTTGGTTCCCTTAGGAGCAGAAAAGCTTCTGTAAAATTTCCTGCAAGCTTTTGGCTATGGAAATCAGGAGCCAGAACAAGAGTAAAGCTGAAGCTAGCTTCATTTACCTGATGAAATGCAAATGGTTGTGATCTCTAAGAAGCACATTTCCTGGGGTGTGCTGGGGGGTTATTTTCTTTTTTCTCCCTTTTTTTTTTTTTTTTAATGTCATGTGTAACAAAATCCTCCTGCATTACCAAAAGAAAAAACTAGTACAGAAGGGAGACAAAAGGACTCCTGGTCTGACTTAGGATATTCGTCACAAGGTGCTGCTAGGGCAAAGGCTGAAAGGGGACACTGCTTCATTAGCAGGAGCATCCTCTTTGACTTCATTAAGTAAGACAGGGATTCACAAGGGTTGCAGGCTCTTCTAGCTTGGGTCAAACACAAGGAGCCAGATCCTCAAAGAAGACAATTGTCACAACTCTTGAGACCAGTGCAAAATGTAGATGCTTTGAGCGTGTGCCCTGCCTGGCCACTTCCCCATAGAGTAGGATACCGCAGCCCTGGACCATCCAGGAGCGCTTCTCCTTTCCCTAACGTGTGCCATGCCAGCCACTCTCAAAGACACAGTGCTGAGCTAGAGACTCATCTGCTGTGTTCCCGCAGCTCACCTCTCCTCTTCATGTTTTTTGCATACGCTGGTTTCACACAGTCCCAGTGTGCTGAAAACCGGTAAAATTAATAAGTGAATCGAGCAGAGAAGAAATGAAGAACTACCCTAGCATGAGGTAAACAAAAGCCCCGTTTCTCAGCCGTAACTCTGGCTGAGCCCTGCTTTGGACAGAAACAAAGCAGAATATGCCTGGGCTGCCTCTTCAGCACCCTGCCTGGCCAAAGCCGCTGCCTCATCCCTTGGCTGTCTTTCAGCCCTGCAGAGGGTTTGGGTGCCCAGACAGGCACTGTGGGGCCGTGGTGGAGCAGAGCAGGGGTGGCAGAGAGCAATGTTGGTGGAGCGGAGCGAACCGTGTGCATCCTGAGTACGAGCCTGGGCATGACGTGTACAGCAGGTGATGGGAGTCCTGCCAGCCACCCTGGAGCAGCAGGATCAGGCTCTGGGTCATTCCCCACCAACCCTTTGCTCACAGCTTTGCAGTACAGGTCCTCCCCGTGTGCTGACACGGTTCAGGTGCCCATGGCCATGTTCAGGTGTCAAAGAAGGGCCAGACACTCGGTCCTCCTCACTGTCATCTTCAGCTTCAGCATTGCCCCATCCTGCCAAGCAGCTGCCGGGGCCTTTAAGGGGGACACAGAGGAGGGGGAGAAGCCTCCAACTCTTTAGTGTTCCTAAGGTCCTTCCAGCTGAGCTCCCTTCACAGTGGGGCAGGGCAGGGTCACCATCTTCATTGCACAGCTGCATGACCTGGGGCCCGGAGGGATAGTGTGGTTTTGCCCACATTCACGTTAGTGGTACACAAGCTCCCAGGTCCTCTTCTAACCACTAGACAATACTTCCTGCCTCGTTATGTTATTGATATTAATTCAGAATGATTTTGCAGGTGATGAGGGCCCAATAGGGAGTGCAGCAGGGGGGAGGTGACCAATGGGTGCTGAGCATCTTTCAGAACTGATGCCCCTTTGCATCTCAACCCTTTGCTCTTCATCTTCTTCAGCTCCAGAATTGCACTAACTCCTCCCTCAGCCACTCCCTGATCAAACCCAGCAGGGGCTAGATAGGAGAATGGGGAGGGGACACACGTGGCAGTCCCATTTCTGTGCACCAAGCCAGAGGGCTGCACAGTCAGAGCCTGCAAGACAGCCTCCCTGCAGTCCTATCACCTAAGACAGAGCTTGGCAGTCATGGACAGGTAAAATGAGTGCTTCCAGTTTCTTGCTCATATGAAAAATGAGAGTCTTTCCTTCACATTAACCTGCTCTCCATTTGGTGCTTACCATCCTTTTCCCTATCTGACTCGATGATCTAACTCCCCACCCTGTCCTGCTCTTGCACCTTGCATCTCTGTGCCTCTGTCGTTCTTTCTCTTTGACTGTCTGCCACTCCGTACCCTTTTCCCTTTCTGTCATTTCTCTTTCTTGTGACTACTCTCTGTTCCTTTTCATTGTTTTCCTTTTCTAGAAACAAAAAAACCCACCCAAACCCAACGGAAAGATGAACATTCAGATGCTACCTGCTGCTTAAACACCTCAATACCTGCCCACTCTTCTCTCCTTGTCCATCTATTCTTACTCTTGCACCACATTTCTTTTACTCTGTTTCTGCTGCTCACAGACTGTTCCAGCACTGGATTCACCCACCTGCACTGCAATTATTCTGCAAGCTAATTACCACTGATTACTCTCCACAATTGCATATCATTCGCCCACTCAGTGGCTTTCACTCTGGTTTGAGCATTGGCTTCACAAGTTTTTATTTGAGGAGAATATCTCTGTTCAGTCTACTTCAGTGCCCAGGTATAATCACAGCTCCTGTGTCCTTGCTGCTTTCCCATGAGCTCTGCTACAGCTATAGGAGTTGCACCTGTATCCAGAAGTTCGAACCTACCTGCACATCTGCTCAGTTGCTCCCTGCAACATCTGTTCGTTCATTATTCTTCCTCTTGCATCAGCCACATTCTGAAATCCTCCCTAGCAAAAAACCTTGGGACAGGGAACTCCAGAGAGAAGGGAAAACAAGAACTGATGTTAATGAACAGTTCTAGTTGAACAAACGGATTATGTGATACAAACTGTCTTCACTTTGTTCTGACACTGAAAAATAACCCAAGTGATCACCATTTTATTTTTCTGGGGTAACTTTTTGTTCTTTACCCTGATTTGCATCTACATGCTGCTCCACAGGGGCAAACCCCTTGAACAGAGAAAAATGGGAAGAAGTACAAAAAGGGGCAATTAGAAGAACAATCAGAAACATTTTGAAAGGAAAATGAAAGAAAAAGAAAAGCCTGTTTCCCTATTTATTAATTTTATGTGTTGAAAAGCATTTTTCCACGTGGGATTTGGTGAAACATCAGCATAATTGTCATTATTTTTCACCTGGCTTTATAAAATTCCTCAGTAAGCAATCGCATTTTTCACAGTTCTTCTGCCCTGTTTTCTGCTGTTGTGAAACACACCAGGTAAGAGCTCTGCAAGCCTTTGTCCTGTCATACCTGCTCATTTCCTGCATGATTGTCTGGATTATCCCCTCTGAACAGCCAGAGGGTCTGTCACACATAGAAGGGGTGTCCCCTCTCCAGTGCCTCCGTTACAGGGGCCATTCTTCCCCACAGCCCTGCAGTAACACATAGCTAAGAGGGAAAAGCCTGAGGTGAACCTCTGGTTGACAGCTTTGTGAGAGGGCCAACATGTGTGTGTGCATGTGTTAAGGATTATCCACACATGCTCACAAGTGTTTGTACAAAGGCAGAGAAATAGGATGAATCTAGGGTGGTAGGAAGTGGAGCAGTTCTAAGGGTGAGAAATAACTCAAAACTGATGATGAAGAACATAGAGTGAGTATGAAAAACACACACCCAGCATGAACTCCTGAGCCAGTCTGCAAGGCCAGCAGAGCAGGACTGTGGCTTACAGGACAGATCTCCAAGAACAGCCTCAGGCTGTTGTTGGGCTGAATAAAATGCCTAGTGAGGATGCTTTGCTTTCTGAGTGTGCGCAGGACTCTCTATTGTCCTCTATTGACTCTCTATTGTGCAGGACTCTAATCCATTGTCTTCTCAATGGATTTTCTCCTAACAGGAAGCATGCCTCAACTCCCAAGTGATCTACCTCTCTAGGACCATGTCTGTATAAAGAGTGGCACAAGCCGGTATACGCGTGCTCGTTCACTTGAGCAGGACAGGCATCTTTGCTGAGGGTGACATGGCAGGAAGGAGGATGTGTGCCTATCTGTGGGACAATCAGGGTAACAGGGTGCTTGAGGGAAGAATGTGCTTCTGGCGGTTTGATGTGAGGTGTGATAAGGAATACCAGAGGAGACAGAAGCACATGTACTAGGTAGCAAAAGGCAAGAGGATGTGTGTGATTGTATGAATGAGGCCGTGGTGCATTGGCCATGTGTGAGGGTGCTCTGGGAGGAGCAAAGAGGATGCCTATTAGCTGAAGATAAAGTGCTCTGCAGTGCTCAGGCTTCATGGTGACATTGGCAAACAGATGAAGGGTGTTTGTGTAAGAAACTTTTCCTTGCTTAGACCCTCAGATTTAAATCGAACTTAAATTCCTAACAGACCCAAACTCCACTTCCCTACACCTCACTGGAGACCCCTTAGAAACCCCAGCTCAGTCTCGCTTAAACTGACCTCATCTCCCTGCTGAGCACCAGCCTATCAGAGGGAAAGATGACAAAGGACATGCTTATTTTTAATCCATACACTTCTGGTTTGCATTGCTGTGGGGGAGGTAAATATCTCACCTCAATGAACACAGCTGTTCTCAGCTGCCTCTGTACCTCCACTTGCCATTGAGACTGTTAGATACCGATCACTGCTACCTTATCCTCCCTGTGCTCCTGCTGCCTCTCCCCAGCAGGACCCCTGGGCATCCGAGCAGGCTCCCACCAAATCTGATGTTTGTCTAATGTGGGAATGGTACTTGAGTCTGGAAAGGTGTCAGCATCCCATGTATTGTCAGCTAGTACATGGCGCCTTAGCTGAGCCCCTAGCCCTGCACACTTTCACCCATGCTCTTCTTTCAAGCAATGCTGGGAAGAAATTCTGTCCAGACTTCTCTAATGATTAGGCTCTAATTTGATCCAACCCTTGCTCCAGTGGCTTTTCAGGGTTTCATACAGCAAAAATAGTGTTTGTTGATGACTGGACTCCAGACCCTCTCACCTTCTCAGGTCTTCTCAGACATTCGTCCTTCTTCCTCATTGGTGTCCATCTTTTGGATATTTGCAAATACTTTTGTACTCTACCCAGCCATAGTTGCTGTTTGAGTAATCACTACTAATTCTCTTACTGTTTCCCCTCACAAGGTCAACTGCTTCATCCCCACAGTCACGTCTGCATCCTTTCCATAACACACTTCATGCAAATTACTGATACTCTTCTCATACTAAGAAGCTTGGACTTGAGGAGGATATTTTTAGTGCTGAGCTCTCAACAAAGACATAGCCAACTGCTTTCTCCAGAGTGAGGTAATGTAAATTGTCTCTTCTCCTACAGCCTCCTGATGAAGAGGAAACTCTTCCTCTACAACTTCAAGAACCTGCGCTGGGCCAAGGGCCGTCGTGAAACCTACCTCTGCTATGTTGTAAAGCGCCGTGACAGCGCTACATCATGCTCCCTGGACTTTGGATACCTGCGCAATCAGGTACGGGGAGCACCTTGGCGTCCTCTTCTTACACCCATGCTAAGAAGCATGCAGGTCCACTTTGCCTGGGGCTGCAGGGGCAGGAGGGCTGCGACAGCAATGCAGGTACTGGCACGTGTCCATGGCTGGGCTGCTATATACTGTTTGGGAGATGTAGACTCCAGATACACCTGTATTTTATGCTACCTCCAAGTGTGTTACCAGCAAGACAACCATACTCCCTGCTGCTTTACCAGTCTACCTACTTCTCTGCTTAGCTCCCACACATTCCTCTTGTAGGTCCCTACATATCGGTGCATTCCTGTGTTTTCCTAGCCAGCCTTCCACTTATGTACCACTGTGCCTTCTCCCTCTGTGCGCTGACCCTAGGACCTTACCCCCACCTTTAGTGCTCCCCTCACACCTCATACAGTTAACACCTCCCTTCTCACCCCTCTTTTGTCCTGTTCCCCTCCCCACCTCATGCCTTGCGCCTCTCCCTGTCTCATGAAGATGGGCTGTCACGTGGAGGTGCTCTTCCTGCGCTACATCTCAGCCTGGGACCTGGACCCTGGCCGCTGCTACCGTATCACCTGGTTCACCTCCTGGAGCCCCTGTTATGACTGTGCCCGGCACGTGGCCAACTTCCTGCGCGCCTACCCCAACCTGACCCTCCGCATCTTCACTGCACGCCTCTACTTCTGCGAGGACCGCAAGGCAGAGCCTGAGGGGCTGAGGCGTCTGCACAAGGCAGGGGCCCAAATTGCCATCATGACCTTCAAAGGTGAGACATGCAGGAGACAAAGGGATAACAGAAAGCTGGGGGGGGGGGGGGGGGGATGGTGGTGTGTTAGTGAGAACCAGGAGGGTGGGAGAAGCTATGACAAGGAGCCAGGGAACACAGACATGATGATCCAGTGATCCTAGAAGTCAATGTCCTCTCTGGAACAGTGTTGAGGACTCCTTGAGTAACTCCCTGTGCCTTGCACAGATTACTTCTACTGCTGGAACACGTTTGTGGAGAACAGGGAAAAAACCTTCAAAGCCTGGGAAGGACTGCACGAAAACTCTGTCCATCTGTCCAGGAAACTTCGACGGATCCTCCTGGTGAGAGCAAATTCTCCTTCTGGTACCTCTTCCCTTCCTCTTTTCCTCACTATAGTTCCTCTCTTCTTAACCTGCCCATCTCTGTCATATGCTATTCCACTCTTTCTTGTCTTCACTTTCCACATCCCTCACCCAACTTTCTCAATATCTCTACATTCTCTTCCCCTTCTTCCACTTCACATCCTATCTCCTGCCATTCCTTCCTCCTTTCCCATCTTCATATGTTCCTGCTCACTTGGCAACTGACCTACCATTTATATTTTGTCCTGCAGCCACTGTATGAAGTAGATGATTTACGAGATGCTTTTAAAACTCTGGGACTTTGACGTGGAAGTCATCAGCAACCAGAAGACTTCACAAACACTTGTTCTTTGATTTCCAACTCTCTCCCTTACAACAGATCTTTCTCTTCTTTCCTCTCTACATCTTTCCTTCTTCCAGCACTGTTTCTAGAGATAAGACTATCCTTACTTTTTCATTTCCAAGGAGAATCAGGCTGATCTCCTGCAGACACATTCCCCAAGCTCACGCCTCATCCATTGCTAGTTGGGAATAGCCAGGACTGCAGCGACATTGCCAGAGAGCAATTTGACCCCCCTCAGCCCCTGCAGAGCTAGTTCAGGTGGTCCACTAAATGGAGCCTGGGTTTAGCCTTGTTGGTGCAGACAGCCTGAAGAGCTGTTTGAGTGATGGTGCTCTCACTGGCATCGCACTGATCTGCATGTTCCATGAGGGCTTCAGGGAGCACATCTCTTGGCTCTTAGAGCTGTGCTTCACTGAGCTGCTCTGTGTCCTGCCCTGTGAAATCGTTTATTTGTCCTAGATATGGCAGGAAGTTGAAAACCAACATCATTTAAGTGATATAGCAAAACTGGCCCATTGTTGGAAAGTTCAGCTGAGAGGATTGAACTGAGTCCTGGACAGCCCAGGTACCTCAGCTTGAAAACCTCACTTGAAGGCAGCAGGTCTTCTAAGTGGTCTGCGTGGTGGCCCAGACCCTGTAGTGCCTCCTGCCCAGAAAGGAGGGAGCTTCAGTAGCTGTCGGTCCAGGTTTTGTGCCCTCAAACATGAGCCTTTGTCAATATAGGAGAGTCTGAAACTAGACAATAAAAGCCTAAAAGGAAAGTAGACTGACCAACATTGCCAAGTGCAAGCTGCAATGCTGGGTGTCCATCAAGACATTTTCCATGCAAAAATAGGAAGCCCACTCAACTCCTATTAACTATGTTGAGGGCCATGGCAGCCTGGGGCCAGTACTGATCAGTGTGCAGACCTCCCACCCAGCAGGAAAGGAGCCATCAAGGCACTTCAACTCTGCAATGCTTTTCCAGCATACCTCTACCAGAAGACACGCTTTATTTCCATATTGTCTTACCTTCAGACTTAATTTCTCATGTAGGTTGAGGCTCTGGCATTTTTAGATGCTGTATTGGCATCCACATCAGTCACCATCTGTTTCTCCACATACCTCAGGGAGGAACACCGCTACTCATGCACTGAGCTTTTCCTCCTAGATCAAACCTGCAATATGTTCCCTCCTTAGCCAGCTGTCCTCTGCTGGAGGCACCTTAATAGTCCCATAGTCTTCTGTTCTTTCAGGCCTTTTAGCGCCCATAATATGGCCTGATATGGCTAGTTGGTGACTGGACTGAGAGCTGACTAGAAAAAAACCATTCAGCAGGAGCAAAGCTGTACAACCTGAAGATAACTATCTTCTGCAGGGGCAAAATCAAGGCATCCTTCTGGCTGTCATCACCGTGTTTCCACTAGGGGACCCCATCAGCACCTGATCGTGTGGACACGATCTACCAGGTTGAAGACATGGGTTCATAGTACACAGCTGCTTACCAGCAGCTTTGCACTACCTAAACTACAGGCAAATTGTCCTCTGCAGGAGGTTGTCCTAACCCGGTGAGACTTTGCCAAGAATAAGTGTGTCTCACATTCTGGGGGTGCTCTGCTCTGTCATTTCCTTCATAATGGTGGCGAGTTCATTCCCCCATCCTGGTCCTCTTTCTGGCCACAACTGGAGGCTCTTGTGTTGCTTCTCAGAACACCTCCTCTGGTGATAGGCCATGAGGACAGCAGAGAGCTTTTGCTCTGCCTACTCCTGCTAGGAGATGTCACAACTGGGTTCATCACACGCTTCCTGCACCTTGAGGCTCCTGAGGCACTGTCAGCTTGTGGAATCTCAACCAGGAACAGCAACGAGAGTTCTTTGCAAAGCATTAATTTGCAAGCATGGTGTTGTATATTTGTTTGATACGATGGATATTATTTATATAAATAAAGATCTTGCAAACGAGCATCTGATTTTGTTGTTGCCTTGGCACTATGTGGGTGACGGAAGTAAAAGATGACACAAAGGGTTAGGGTGTCATCTGTCCTTTCTGATTTCTGGAGAGAAAACCTGGCAATACCCTATTAAATTGTCTTTATCCTTTTCACTTGCAACTCTGAACCTGTTGACAGTGTCACGCAGCAGCTCAAGGCAAATGAAGTATTCAGGCAGTAGGTACCTGGGAAATACTACCAAAAATCTGTCATGCAGATGCTAAAGTTGTTCAGGATGCTTCCTTCACTGACTGCAAGCCTATCATCCACATTCATGACCAGTAATGGATCAATGTGGACATGGCAGTGCTGACTCAACATACTTCACAAAGCAAGAAGAGAAGCAGAGATGGGAAAAGGATCCCTGTCTTCCAAGTTTTGGTATTCCCTTGAAAAACAGCATTGTCCTTCTCAGTGGCACTGTTGGAGACCTACCAGTAAAAGCAGCATTTTCTAAAAGTGCAGTTGAGACACTGCCTTTTGCTTAAATGCTGACAAACACTGAGTTGAAGGGACTTGTTGAAACGTGACAGTGGATGACATTAAACAATAGGAGAATAAATGCAATGAGCGAATGCAAAGAAACATGCGCTACATTCAGAATACATCCTAGGTTGCTCCTTCTGCATCCAAAGTGGATTAAATTCAGAGTGGACTGCTTAGCTAATCCTTGTGATTTGACTGTAGGAATTCAGCTCTTCTGCTATAGTTTCTTTTCAGCTGCACTTTTTCTGCTCTCAAATGTGAATTCCTGTTATATGGCACCAGTGTTTGAATTGGCATTATTAATTAATTCAACCTCAAATGCTTTAGGTGTTTGTGCCAAGAATAACTCCCTGGAGGGTGACTGTTATGTAGTAACACTGCTTTTTCAGACTAAGATTTTTTTACTGGCTTTGTCAACTGTATATGAGGAACATTAATGCTTATATACTCTTGAATGCCACTTATGTTTATACTCCCTTATGGCGACAGTGATTGTGCTGTTCTAGGTGTCTCCTTCCTTTACCAGCACCTGGGAAAGAGCTAATCCCTCAAGCTGACTGTGGCAAATACACTTCAGTCCTCATTGCCTGAGCTGGGGAAAGTGGGCACTTGTGATTTTGGGGAGTCTGTTTCTTCCCAAGACTGTGGGGAACAACCAGAACAGGGATCTATGGTGCCAGCTGAAAACCACAGTCTCACTTGGTCCAAAATACCAGTTAGCAGTGATGAGCAAGACGCAGGCACATCCGAATAACGTTACTGCTGCCACCCCAGCCTTGCTTTCCATGAGTGTACCTGCCTCCTCTTTCTCTTGTCATTCACACCGTAAGCGTTACAGCCACGATTAATGACAGGATACAAAAGATTTCCCAGCAAATCCAGCACAAACATGAGCTTTTGCCAGGCCTGTCCCTGTGACCAGATATGTAACGTTTTGGGTGCTTTTTGCATGCTCAAGATGTACACACCGATACTATCAGCACACCTTCATGAGACCCAGAGGGCTGCTGAAAGCCACCCTGCCTATGGGCAGGGCATAGCTCCCACTGAACATCATCCTGTGTGTTTGCATACAGCCACCTGTGTGACCTGTAGTCAATGAGATCCTCAGGATGCATCCAGTCTTATGACAACTGACATGTGGTTTATCATGGGCTGGGACATAGAAAGTACCCATTCTGTGAAAGCTTAAACCCTGCAGCAGAGTGAGGTATTGATAACCGAGGAAAGAGGATAAACGGGATGGGATTGTTATCGGTTCAGTGTCGTAAGCTGGGCATGGCTGCCACCTCCTGGTGTATGGGGGTGGCTGGCACCCTTTTCCAGGGTGTAGGGATATGCTCTTCCCGTTGCAAACGGCTCCCGGAGTCTGGCTCTCGACAGCCCCCAGAACATGCCCATTGAAGAACAAGACACTGACATCATTCCCACAGCTGCACACGGCATTACTCCAGGTCAGTACACAGCGTCCTTGGACATCGCATTGCAGTAATAAGAAACAGATTACCATTAAGAAATGCAAAGACACACTCCAGGCCCTTGCAAATACGAGGGGGATTTTCTAAGCACGTCTCCTCTCCCTGTTTGCTCTCAGTTCCTCTCTCACATGCTGGTACTTGGAAACCAGGACGGAAAGGGGCTTCAAGGTCATGGTAGTCCAGTCCCCTGGTACTTGCCTTTTCAGCAGCTTTTAGCCCAGATGTATTCCAGCATTGTCCTCTAGCTCACGTAGTATTTTCTCCTCACCCTGGTGCTGACCCCTCGGTGTTTCTATGAACAGAAATTCAATTGTTTAATCACATATGTATTAAATATTTGCAGCGATGGAAATCGGATTTGGTTCATGGAAGAAACATGGAGGGGTTTGGCACAGAAGAGACCATTTGTTCTGACAGCGCTAGCGGTGATAAGGAGAGCATCTGAAGGGGAAATAGAAAGTGGGTTGCATCATCTCTCATTCTGCCTTGTTCGTCATTTCTGCTTTTCAGGTGTTCTCTTGCTCCCTTAGAGATAGCACTACACATTACAGGACCATCCCCACTGCAAAGTTCTTGCTTAATGGACTAGGATTGTTGCTGAGCAAATGGGCACATTTCTGGTTCACTCCTCCGGCCCATATTAATTTGTCCCTGGGCAGGGACACAGGACCCTGATTACTCTAGCTGGAGTTGTTACAGCCTCCACAGAATGCTGTCTCTGCTTTCAGCTGCCTCCAAGATCCTGCTTACTTCCTCTCCCAGCACAGCAGTGTAGCTGCTTATGCTCCAAACAGGGCTACTGAATACTCAGAAACTGCATTTGGCCTAGGAAGAGCTGAAGAGGGCTGGAGCCTGGAAGTGAGTCACACAAGACAGTATTGCATCTTCTCACTATGTTCTTCTCTTCCCTAGTATTTCAGTTCTAGGAACCCGCTGTTGCTGTCTTTCTCTTTCGGGACTCCTAGCAAGCCTGATTAGCCCTTCTGAGAAGGAGAAGCAAACAAGCAAGAAGTTGAACAGAAAAACATATAATTACACAGGGTAGCAAATGAAAACCTTGATTTGGGGGTAAGAGTCAGAGAATCAATACCGTAACTATAGGGAAAAAAGGGGAGATAAGGCAGGACATCCCTATGCAGGTACCAACTGCTCCCTCAGGAGCCAGCGGGCACTTGCCAATATTGCTTTGAGATAGGATGATGGAACAGGAATAGGCCCAACAGTGTCTAAGATGTGTGCTCAAAACTCAGCAGGTTGCATACCCATCTCATACTCTTGCTAGTGCTGACCTCCTGTTATTAATCTCCAAGGCATTCCTCACAACCTGAAGAGAATCACAGCTACTGCACCTACCTCTCTGAGAGAAGCTGCACTGGGTTAGAGATGCAGAGACCCATGTTAAATGAAACTGAGGAGCCTGGTGTCCTCTGTTGTTCTGCTATATATCCTGACTTCTACCTTGGCCATCACCCCACCTTCATTCAAGGCTCTCTGGCTTGGGTCTAAACAAAGGAATGTTAGCTGGAGTACAAAGCAGGGATAAGTTACCTCTTGGTGTGTCAGGAATAATTCCTCTGTTCTGCAGTAAAGGCACTGTCCTCTCCCTTGCTTGCAGGAAAACTCTTTCATGGTTGATAGTTCACTGAGATGGGCCTTGGACTGACAGGAGCAAAGTTGGAGGATTCACAGCAGGGTCTGTGCTCACTCTCAGATGATGCTGCAGGAAAAAGCAGTTAATTTGGAGCAGGTCACCCTACTACTGCTACAGGATCAAGATCAAGTTTGGGCTGGTACATTCCTTACTGGATTACTACTGATTTCTCACGTAAAACAATGAAGTTGACACACCCCTAGCTTCTAGTGCTTCTAATCCCCTTCACTGTCCCGGGTTAGCTGGGACAGTGTCTTAGTAGCTGGGGCAGTGCTGTGTTTTCGACTTTGGTCTAAGAACAGTGCTGATAACTCACCCATGTTTCTGGTTGATGCTAAGTTATGCTTACCTCGATCAAGGACTTTTCAGTCTCATGCTCTGCCAGCGAGGAGGTGTACAAGAAGTCAGGAGAAAGCAGAGACAGGACACCTGACCCAAACTAGCTAAAGGGGTATTCCATACCACAGCACCTCATGCCCAGTATAGAAACTGGGGGGAGTCACCTGGAAGGCCCAGACCACTGCTCCGGTCAGGCTGGGTATCGGTGAGCAGGTGGTGAGCAATTGTATTGAGCATTACTTGTGTTTATAGTTCTTTTATTTTCCTTTCCCCTTTTAGTTTTATATTCTCCCCTCTTGTTATTTCCTTTACCATTATTATTATTGGTGGTAGCAGTACTGGTTTTGTGTTATACCTTAGTTACTGGACTGTTCTTATCTCAACCTGTGGGACTTACTTTATTTACAACTTCCACATTCTCTGTGAGTGAATTAGTCAAAAAGTTACTCTTGCAATTATGCAGGTTCACTGCCTCCATTTACACTGCCCAAGTTGAAGTTGCCCAAGAAGACCCTTCAGCTTTCTTGATACCCCTCTGTGAGACTAAGGGATGAGTCATATGGGGAAAAAGAGCTATTGCATGTTACTGCAGATAGAGAGAATATCTTCTGGTGTGGGTCTCTGGAGGCCACAGGCTCATCAAAGACACACATACTCTGGCTATGGCTCAGCAATGTGGTGACTACCACGCAACAGGTTTGGCTGCTTCCTTGTTTCTGTGTGGCAAAAATCAGATATCAGGGGGAGGGGTAGTCTGGGATAATATGCATGGTACAGAGGCACAGCAGAAGGAGAGCATGAGAAGGAAGTCAAGTTGGTCTGAGACACGACACACAATAAATCTGATAGGCAGACCAAGCTATCTAGTACCTTGTTTATCTGATCCTGTGGTGATTCAGCTTACTAAATGTGGGAAAGAATCACCCCAAAAATGGCACTGGTGCCTAGAAATGCAGGTAAATATTTATCATAATTTTTTTTTCTTAGGATAAAAAATTAATCAGAATTAGACAGAAAACTCTAGGCCTGACCTGGTTAGATATTTATCTGGGATTGAGCTCCAAACTCTTAACTGAGTTTTGGTCAGTTTCTTGACATCAGGCATCCTTATGCATCTACATTAGTAAGTCATGGACAGTGGAATCAACTGTGCTTTTACATCAGGTTTAACTTACACTCATTAAATACGCATTTTTAACCAGAGTAATAAAACCTAAAGATGTATTACTCCTTCCTTATAGAGGGAACATAGAACTGTACATTCATATATACTTACACTCAAAGTAGCAAATGATGGGGAGGGAAGTTGGGCAGACCATTGTGT
>JBCJKH010050750.1:538-15229 GCA_039877255.1 Loriculus beryllinus | reverse complement strand
TCCTTCCTTCCTTCCTTCCTTCCTTCCTTCCTTCCTTCCTTCCTTCCTTCCTTCCTTCCTTTCCTTCCTTCCTTCCTACTTTCCTTCCTTCCTTCCTACTTTCCTTCCTTCCTCCATCTTCAGTAACTTCAGAACTATTTGCACAAAAAGCTGAATGCAAACCTTACCATGGCCTCTTCAGCATGATAAACCTTTGCAGCTTTCATAAATACTTAAATACAAATTTTTACTCATAATACTATTATCATTGCTGATATGAGGGCCTCTTTAGATCATCTAGTTCAATCCCCTGCTCAGAGTAAGATCAGCTCTACCAGGTTGCGTGGGATCACATGCAGTTGCATTTTGAGCATCTGCCAGAATGGAGATCAGATCCCCAGAGCCTGTTGCATTCAATCACTCTAACAGTGAAAAAGTTTTTTTTTATTTGTATTTAAATGGAATTTGCTGTATTTTAATTTTTCTCTCATGCTTCTTGTCCTGTCACTGAATACAACTGGGAAAAGTTTGTCTCAGTCTTCTTTATTCTCCATTTCCTCAGGAATTTTTAATATTGATAGGATCCCCATTGAGCTTTTCCTTTTCCAAGCAAGATAGCATCAGCTCTTTCAGCCTTTCTCGGCATATCAAGTGGCCCAATTCGCTAAACAACTTCTTTGCTGGGATCATTCCATTATGCCCATGTTTTGCACTGGGGACCCAAGAACTCGGCACAGTGAAGTAAGATGAATTGCAGTTGCCTTTGCATTGATAATACAGCCTCTCAATATGATTTTCAAAATAGTAAGGACTAGCACATTTCCAAAAAATACAGTTTATCTGCAAAGCTGTAAGCTACTGTGATCACAAAAACATTAAAAACATTTATGCTCAGCAATAATGATGCATCATCAAAACCACATTAAATATCAAAATAGTTATTAATAAGCTTAAAAAATCTGCTCATATAACATATATAAAAAACCCCACACAGTTTTAGTTCTTATGGGCTGCTATGAACAGGGCAATTTTCAGTAATACAATATTTTGTGATAGAATGGATGACCTGTTCACAGTGCTTTTTTCTTAGTGTCAGTGAGATGCCCAAATTTCACTTTATGAGCAATATTCAACCCATTCTTTCCACTACCAAAACACAGACTCTAAAAAATGCCTATAAAGACTAAAAGTTCCAGCATGCTGCACTCCATTTTCATCTTGCTTTATCTGTCTAGATCCATAGTGCCATTTCAGGACAGAGAATTTCACAATGTGCTTCGTTTTCTGCGTGGATCTTTTAATAAAAGGTCGGGCAGCAATACTATTTTTATGAAGAATTTGTTGTGACATTTATGACTCTAACAGGTCAATGCTGCTTCAAGTGAAGGAGACTTAACTTCCATTTTCCTAATGATGAGTTACTGAGGTTGTAAGTGTGAGTTTTCCATCCATCTCATTCATATCACGCATACTCACACATTATGTACTAAGTATACATTTCAGTAAAAGATTTTTTTTCACCCTAGTTCTTATGCATAAAATTTTATAGTTAATAACATCAGCAGAAACCATAGAACAGTCAGTGTTACAGAGGTACTCTTAATTTTTATATACTTGAAGTAGTAGTTAATCAGTAAGATGCCAGCAGATGGTGATGAAGAATATGCAGAATAGCTCCTGTGTTTTGAAACATCAGTATAAATTAAGGTATTGTAGACTTGGTTTCCTGTGTGCAGTGCTTTACATCAGTTCCTAACAAAAGGCAAGTATTAAAGTGAGTGCCTCTTACCTGAATGATATATGACCTGCAATTAATGGTATAAACTGCTAGCATTTAATTTGGGAAAAAAAAAAAAAAAAAATGGAAGATACGCCGAGGCTTTTCAGCTGTATACTTGATAGAAAGTCAGCAATTTGCTTACAGTGGGTAAGATTTTCTTTTCAGCAAAGAATTCAGAAGACAGGCTAGGTGGCCAATGCTAACAGTAGTTGTGGAGTTCAACCATACAAACTGACAAAAAAGCTGTTTACACTACCCCTTGGTTTGCAATGTTTAATTGCCAAAAATGAAAAAATTAAGCCAGCTTAGTGGCTGAACCAGAAACAGAGTCGCCTTTACTCTTTTTTAAATGAGTCGAGTGTTTGCAGTAGGTTGTATTCAAAGCACATAATTACTTGCGCACATTGTTTTTTTAGTTCAATTCCTACCTTGATTTTGAAATAAAACCTAAAAAAGTCTTTACACAGGATTTAATATTGTTTCTGGTTTACAATCCAAATCTGGTTAACCATAAATTTTCAGTGTTACATGGAAAAATATAGCAGAAAATAATATTTTGTATATGAAGGTTTTTGTGTTTTATTTTTCTGTTATTGTTTTGGTATTTGTTTTGTTTTGGTTTTTTTTTTTTTTTTTTTAACCATGAAAGAATAAAGGAATCTTGTGAGTACTTAAGCTCACCCTTCCTAGCTGGTATAAAGAGCTGCTTGCTTCAACAGTTTCTTAGAGTCTGCTTGTATAACTGCCAATGAACAGCAACAAGACCAGTGGTATGACTTCTGTGGGAGCCACAGATGAGGAGTCTGAGATTTAGTGAATCCCCCACCTTTGTCAGCAGGCAGCTTACTCCTACGTTCAGCTCATCTTGGTGCTTGCTTGTGTTCTTGCTTGACTACCAGTCTTGTACTGTTGTCTGTGAGACAATGAATTACGAGACAGAGAGAAGGAGCTACAGAAAAGTAGAAGTAACTTCTCTCCTCTCCCTTTTTTCAACACCACTTCTACCAGCAGCCATGAGTGAAAGGAACTGGAGATTTGTTATTCCCTCCCTTACCTCCACATTCTCATAATTACCTCTTAGGAGCTGTCATCACCTGATCTTTGTCGATGGTGGACATTGCATGCGTAAGGGTGGAGGTAGAAGAAGACAAAGCTGATAACATAAGGAGTAGTACCCTGTTTGTTCATTAATGGGTTGAAATAATTGCTTAATATTGGTTAATATCTTGGTGCTGTTTATGGATACTGCCCACATGCATGTGATTTTGCTGCTTCCATCCACCGTTATTAAGGAAAATTACATACTTTGTCTGGTTTTGTAGCTGGTTCTTACATACAGGAACAGAAAAACAACAAAAGAAAAATATGATTCCTGGCTAAAATACGTGTCAGCTGCAGCATCGTATGTCCACTGCAAGGTTTGAATGAATGGTGAAAAGTTGTGATCTTCCCTTTCCTAGTCATACTATAAAGATGAACTTACAAAACTGAATAGTTTCAAAGGCCTTTAAACACATAGTGATTTGTTAAGAACCCTATTGAAAATGAAGAAATTTCAAGTATCTTTTTAATACAGTGTCAATGACCTTACAAGGGCAGACCAAAGATCTGTGTAAGCTGTTTTCTTGCCTTTGACAGTGGCAAATAGGTAGATCTCTAAGGAATAGTATAAAGGGGAATGCTCATAAGGGTACTTCTTTTGGAATTCTAGTCCAGCCTTTAGCACTTTTGTGCAAAAAAAAAAAACCCAAATCAACCTACTGAATACCTTGCTTTCTTTAATCATTCTTCATGTAGAAATGTTTCCTTCCCTCTGACTACCTCTATATTTTTTAGTCTGTACATAATTATCTGTTCATTGTCACTGTTAACTGTATCTGATTAACTCTGATAGTTCTATGGTCATGTTAATGAACAAAAATATTGACATTACCCTATAATGTTCTTGGTATAAGCATACTTCATTATACCAAAGGGAAAGACATATTAAATAATCCCATAGAATGCAATGGAAATCTGTTCATCAAGAGAAGTGCCTTATACTCTTAATTGCAAAGAAATACAAGGAATTAGCTAATGGATTCTGGAATTGTTCCTTTTTTGAAAAGGATCATTTATTCCCAAAATATTGTCTCACTTAGGATTTCCTTTCTCCTACAGCTGGGTGTAAGTTTAACCTGATTTTTGAAACCATACATTTCATTTTGTCATCATTTACTAAAAGAATGTGTAGCTTCTCTTACAGTGAATGCCATAATATGCACAGTTTCCAATTTTTTTAAATTGATGAGTTAGAGAATGCAAATCTTACCTGTTGTGCATCTTCCCATTTCTCTTTGTTTTCTTCATCTAAGAGGTTACTAATGATTTGAAAGAAGTTCTGAAAAATCAATTAAATAAAAGACAAAGTAAAATAATCCTCAATGACATAAGCAGTCATATCCCTAAACTGACATTAAGAAAGTTTACCTTTTTCTATTATAGATGCAATTCTGTAGCCTATTTGCTGTCAGTGGAAGATATAACAAAATATACCAGACTGATACAATGGCACGAATATTTTACAATTAATGTTATATTTCTGGCTATATAAAAAGGTTCCATAGTACTGCTTTGCATAAAACAAGAACTGTTTTAAACTTGCTAAACTTCAAAATGTCACAGTGTTCTATTTTCAAATTGCTCTTATTCCAGAAACTAGACAACTATCTATCTTGCAAATAACGTATGCTTAGAAAACATCAGGCTCAGGGTCACTACTTTCTATTCCAAACATGATTATGATCCTTTCTGACAGTAAATAGGGAATACAATGGTATTTCATTGGTAAATGCTATGTGAAACCAAGTGTACCTTACTTTTAAAAAGTTACATCTGCCTCTGTTTCAGTAATTTCAAAAGAAAGGGAATAAATAATTTCATTGGGTTTCTTATCTTAATCTGTTATATTTTTTTAATTTGATTCTCCTATACATTAACTATAAGGAAATCAAACAAACAGAAATAAAGAAAAACCCAAATACAGAAAAAAAGAAACCCTCCTGGATTTTAGCTTTTAAATCACACATTTTAACAATCATTCTCTTCCAACTGTTTCTGGAGAACTTTCCTTTCTAATTTTCTCTGCTCTCTCTACCAATTTGTATTCTCAACTTACTCATCTTTGAAACATAAGAATTTGTGCAGTCTCTTCTTCTCAGGTCCATATCATTTTTTTGTGCAGAATGTCAATTTTATCTACACCCTGCCAATTACAATTTATCTGTTCCTTCATAAAAGATACATGTAGTTTCCACTGACCTTAGCTGAAAAGTGCAATTAATATCCTTGCAACCTCTAAAAAATCTTTAAGTGGAATACCAATGATAGGATCTTATTGGAACTCAGATTAACAGTCATTCTTTCACCTGCCCTTACATTATAGCCATTTTGGGGGAGATAAATAAGGCTTAAGTGAAAAGGAACTTTAATTCACTATTAATGAAAGTACAAAGCATTCTACTGCACAGTGACTGAAATGAGAGCACAAATAACTTCCAGACTTAGAGTACTACGTATACTGTGGCTGTGCATGCAAAAATGTTAATTTCAAATTATGAGATATCACAGATATTCTACGTGACTCACAGCCATATAAATAAAATATTGTAGGATACAAAATTAAGCAAAATTTGCAACAACTATTTTTTGCATTAAAACTATTTTTACATAAACCCACTTTTTTCAGTATAATCTAATCCTAACACTATCTCCTTGACAAGTGAGAGGACACATATTTGCCTCCTCATTTGGAAATTAATTATGCTAACCATAAATCTGACACAGATAAAAACTGATGTAACTTTTCAAATTCAATATAGAGGCGGCTGACACCTTGGTAAACATGGGCAAAATAATCCTGTACATTAATAAGGGCACAATTCTTCTCTCACTGAAGTCAAGAGCAAAATACCCATGAGCCTCAGAAGCACGGAATTCCGTGAAAAGTAAGGAAATGGCTCAGCAAGCTCCTGTGAAAATAATGAGTATGCACTGGGAGAGGATGACTGGGATTAATGACAGGACATAAAGAAAAATATTATCATGGTTTGATCCAATTTGCAGTGACAAAAAAGGGAAATTTCCAGTCAAGCTAAAGATAATAAGAGAACAATGTAGCTATGTACTGCATATACTCCAAGAATATCTTTAGTCTTTTTCAGGTATTTGGTAGCAAAATAAAGCATAATGAAAAGAGTTATGTTTAGTATTCATTACAAAGGATTTGCCAGTTTAACCAGGTTGGCAAATGATAATTGTGTACATGCAACTTCAGCTAGGAAAGACGTACAGCTTTATATGTCCCTCAAGTAAAATAAACTATACTGGCCAAAGCACTTTCATGGCACTATAACCACACCTACTCTAGGATGTTATGATTTTGGTGAAGAGTTGGCCTGAGGGGGATTTAGCGTAAGGAAAACACTTTTAGAAACATGGCAATTTTGTGCTTTTCCAGTGTAATACTGTGAAAATGAAGTGGACTGAAATTTTAGCTAACCTTAATTTCTTAGGGTGCCAGCAGCAGCCTTGCGTAGCAGAATGGAGCTCAGTGTGGGAAAATTTATTATACTAAGGAGCTAGTTTTGCACTGCATTTCAGACACTGATTTCCCTGCAGAAACCGTTTAAGCCTTAATTGCAAAAGTATTCATATCTGTGTAATGAGATATATCTGAGAGTAGCCTAGATTGACTGAAATACACTCCGGAGTTATAAATGTTTCTTACAGATGATAAATTATATGGTTTTGCTAATAATGTATTCATTAAATTTTATGTTTATTTTAGCTATATGAAAGCATTAAAATGACTAATAATTAACAGAAATATACGTGAAAAAGCTTATAAATAATCCTAGCCTCAAGTACAAATAAAAGATAAGCAATATCTTATTTAATATATACTTTGTACTTGCCTATATACCATAAATGATGTATATGGACACAGTGACAAGAGCATTTTGTTTCTTGAGATACTCTTTTTTTTCTCTCTTTCTAACTTTGCTTTATATCATATTTATAGTAGCTGTGGAGGCTGAGATGTACAAAGATTGTCCAGTCACCAATACCACTGCTTTGTTGTTAAACAGAGACAATTAAATGGCTTTGCTGCTTCAGTAATGAACAGATATGAGATGCACGCCAAAAATGTGGCTGGATAATAGGGGTTAAAATGTCTTTCACCTATTTTGACTATCCTCTTGTTCATTGCATTAATGCTGCAAGAAACAACATTGACTCTTAGTAAAATTATTGACAGTATGAAGGCTAAACTTTAGAAGCATTATGGATGTGATCTGGTGGTATTACTGCAGTAAACACTGGACATCCCTGTAGAATCACTCCTTCCTTTCAAGGCAGGGCTTATGTATTAGTGAACTGGCTACTACAGAAAATGTGACAGCCTGAGACAAATTTCAGGCTTTTTTTGAGGATAATGCCAGTTACAGTCAGGAACAGACAATTATGTTTTCCTAATTTAATTTCCTTTCTTTCTATCTTTTTTTTCCCACAATACAATGGCTGCAGTCCTCTGCTCCAGTACAAATTCTTTGACCCTCTCTGCAGGCATAAAGCTGTCATAAATCCCTTTATACAGCTAGAGAAGAATTCCTTGCTACAAGGAATTAATGGATAGCCTTAAGTCACCTCCACTTTTGGACTTCAGCATGGGGAATGTGTGGGGAGGGAAGTGGGAAGTTGAGAGGAAGAAAGCATTACACAATCCTGTTAATCCCTGATTGACAGCAATGGCCCCTGTGGCTAATATAGATGGGATTATACCACTTTAACTTCTTTGGGAGAAACCCTGTCTCCTGTTGGTTGCTGGATCAGGGACTGTACACCTTACTTTGCTATTCCCTCCTGAAAGGTAGCTCTTTTCCTGCCGTCCTGCCCTTAGAAGGTACTTCAAGCACTCTTACACCAGCTTTGGAAAGTGTTCTAAAATGTTACTTATATTATGCTTATATAAAACTTTAATTATCTTCCAGTAGAATTATTCTTACACAAGTAATAGTAAAGTGGCCATCTTGTAGCCTTAGTGTACCTGCAGTGTATTTTGAAATAATTCTCTTACTAAGAGAAAGATCCTGCTTGCAGAATAATTTCATGGCTTTTGTTTTCTGTTATTTCTGCTGTATCAGTTATTTCCGTTATATGTCTGTCATTTTTGCTATTCTGTTATTTCTGCTATATCTTGATGCAGGATAACTTCCCTGTTTAACTGCCTCATACATAGCCTGACACTGTATATGCAATGTATACATAAATATTGTCTCACCAAAAAAAAAAAAAAAAGGTTAAAATATGCTAAAAGAAAACCAGTCATATAATGAATAATTTGGCACAAGACATGAATACTTTAGAAGCTTTGTTTTGCTCTTAGTATCTGTCTGCCTAAACAAGTGGCATTTTCTATGAAGCACATCAGGCAGTGGCATCTTTGTTTTGAGTAATTAGCCCGAAATTTTCAAAATTGGTCTCACTTTTCTGGCCATTCTTTTTGTTATGGAGTCTCTGAGTCACATTTCTGCTACTATTCATTAAAATTCACACTAGCTATAAGAAAGAGATTATAGACAGTTGAGGGACTATCCAGATGGATGGAATGTATAAGAAACAAATATACTCAGACATACACACTTTATCGATTTTAGTGAAAGTGGAAGTGTTGTTTTTATATGGACCTAAAAAAAAATACTACTACCCTTAATTCATACTATACTGTTTTGACATCACACAAAATGATAAATTACTACTTTCAGGGATTTTAAACCTCACTCATGTTTTTCTAACAATTTATTTAAAAGAAAGAAATAACACTAAGAAATTCTACCCTTTATCTAGTGCAAAAATTTGAGTGGAATTAAAACACCACACAGAGTCCCTTCAGAAAGAATAATCTTGATATTTTTGTGCAAATTAATTTAATTTTCACTTTTTTGTCACTTACTTTGATGATGGTCTAGAAAGCATGAAAATATGTGAAAGTGGAAATAAAAATTAAATATGATCCTCCAGAGTATGGTAGCATATGACATACATTTACATATGGGAAAATTTGGGCTTCTCAGAAATGGACAGTAAAATTTGAACTGATGTTACTGAGCCAGGATTTTATATTATATCAACAGAAGTCAGTAGCAGGAACATTGCTTAATATATCCACTGTGTGAAACATATGCTTAATTCTAATTTCACTTACTTTCCTGAACATTATGGATTGGTTTTAAGATTTTACCTTAGCTTGAAATTGGTAAGCAAATTTTGGTTTGGTTTGTTTTGGTTGTGGATTTTTTTTTGTTTTTTTTCTTTGTTTTTTTTCCTTGCCTTTTTTTCCATCTGGGATTTAAAAGCTCTTTATATTTAGGCATCCAAACATGAAATACAGTTATTTCTCTGGTTTGGGAAATCATTCCTTATTTGTTCACAATATGGCCTTTCCTTTTTTTCTTCACTTTAAAATGAGTAATCAAAAATGTTAAAATATTACTAATCATTTTGCCAGGTTCTGCCAGAATAGTATTGCAAATTTTGGAAAGAGTTCTACATTGCTGAAGTGAACAGAACTTTTGGAACTGCCATTAGTGGGAAAAGAGTCAAATTCTCTCTAATGTATGTAAACTGCAAATGACCTGATTTGCTAGGCCCATGAACAAAACCACTTGCACTAAGCAGTTTATTACAGTTTATTCTACCAGATTTCTGTAGTGGCTGTGAATTATGAAGTAACACTGTGCTATCAGATTTCTGAATGCAAGTTCATGAAAGAACTTCAAAAAATATTCCTTTCAGCTGGCCAACGAGAAATGTGGGTTTATTGTGGAAGTTAATTTTTCTTCGTGTATAGAAAACCAAGAAAACTGAATGTTAATAGGAGACTTATGAAAACTTAACTCTGGAAAAATGTACCAATATCCTGATCTAGCAATTCTGAGAAATACTTATTTTAATAAACATTACACACTGAGTTGTACATCCCATTATGCTCAAGTAAGCACAGTAGCTTTAGCTCTGACAGTATTTTAATTGGCCTCTTGCACAAGAAGTTTTGATCTAACACATGTAATAGAAAATTCATATCAAATGCATTATCCATCAGTCCTGCGCACTTTTAAGGAAGGTTATTTATTTGAACTGAAGAAGCAATGTCAAAATTACATAAATAAATACTGTGGATAGATTTTGAATTGAAATAAACTAGGACAAACAACATTAGTGAATTGCTTAGTTAAAAAAAAAATACCAACACATCAATCAAATCAAACCTTTAAAGAAAAAGACACTAAAATAAATATGGCAAAGAAAGAATTTTACATTTTTCATTTGCTGAATTGTTTTGCTTATTTCTCTTACTAAACATACCCAAGTCTTTTCCTATTTTACACTTCCATCTTAGTTTTATCTGAACAACGTTTATTCATTCAGAGTATTTCATTTCCTTGTGGGTAAAACAGGTGACACGCAGTATACTGACATAAACTCCATCAATTGAAATGTTACCTTAAAATGAATCTCTTACCTGCACCCCATCAGAGGCAGGGATATAGCTTGCTCTTTTAAATGTGTCTGTAACATTTCTGAGAATTTCCACAGAAATCAGAAGGTCCCCTGCATAAAAATTTTTCCTCTGAGTCAAATCCAGTAGTGTCTTGGTTACCTGGGACATGCCATCCCCAGCCAACATCCTCTGTCCCTTGGCGAGATGCTCTTTAATCTGTACCAGAAGAGCAAAATTAATATCAGAACCTACTTTACTGAGAAAAAGGCATGATAAAGTGTAAATACAGGCAAAATTATTAAATATTAAAACCTCATAATGTAAAAAAAAATCTAACAAAGTTCATAATTTTAAAGAGAATGCAAAATAATCTATGATGGCAGTTACTACATTTATTAGGAAATCATAGATTTTATACTGAAAGATTCTTAAGCTTTCATGTTTCACCCACTTTCTTCTCTTTGGACACCAATACTTTCTCAACATCCACGTTCTCAAAGGAACTTAATGGGCTGGACTGCAACCTTAATCTACTACAACGATATAGCAAGGAATAACTTTATCACCACTGTTGGCACCCATTAAATAACTAAGAGCTCTGAAAAAGGTAAATGATAAGGCAGTCCTTGTTATAATCTAGTTCACCATAGGAAGGCCAGCTTGGCTAGTCAATACAAGAATAATGGTTTAGGTGGAAGCTGATTATGGTGCTCTCTTCTATTAATAAAAGTGTTAACTTGGAGCAATCCTGTTCGTTTTTTCAGGAAATGCAATTTAAATTATTAATTACTCTTGTGTATCTGACAAGAAATAATACTTTAGTGGCAGCTCTCCCAGCAGATCTGTACAGAGCTAGTGATAAAGGTAATCCAAAACGTATATATTGGTAAAAGAATCAGCTGAACTTGTGGATATGATTAATTCTTAAAGTTGACTCAGCATCCCCAGAAGATGCAGAGTGTATCACAAAGATGTCAGAAGGCAAATCAAGGCTGAAAAAGAGTGCATGGTTTACACAACCTATGTTAAATATACATATGAATTTATGTATAAAAAACCAAATTATTCCAATCAGAATATAAATTAAAGATAAATTTCCTGAGACAGACCTCACTTGAAGCAGAAGGACTGAAAAGAAAATTCTATGCAACTGGCAACCAAAATGCTGGCACCATCTCTGTAAACGTTTCTTCAATTATGTTTTTAACTTGGTGTTATTTATGACATATAGATGGAAGAATGACTAATGCAACATAATTTGATACTGAAGTGGAAGGAAAAGTGTAAAGATACCTTTTCTTACTTCCAGATATTTTCAGCCACCTTGTGTGGCTATGTGGGACTTCATTAAAAAACAAAACCAAATAAAGGCCACAAATCAAGCTAAAAAACAGGATACATCACAGAAATAGTACATTTATTAAAAAGGTTCAAAATAGCTTTTGCTCATGAAAGCAATTAAAAAAAATGAAATCATCTGACATACACAATCTAAATAGGTTTTTTTCCTGCTTTTGTGTCCTGTTTTGGTCATATTCTGAACCAGCCTTGAGATAAATAAGATATATGAAATACAGCAGGGGCTGAGCAAAGTGGCTGTCAAAAGTGGCTGCTTCAAGCTATGTCTATGGCCTTCAGTCATCCTTCTAGCAGCTGGGGATTGTTACGGGTGACAACAGGCTTTCCCAAAACATAGAAATACCTAAGACTTAGGGGAACACCCACCCACTGCAGCACGGGCAGGGATTGAGTCTACTCTATCCCATGCAGAGGTACAAGTATAATTGTATGACCCAATATTAAAAAAAAAATAAAAATAAATAGATAAAATTCAGTAAGCAGAATTCAGGCAGCAATTTTTTTTTTTTTTACAATTTTTTTAAACAAATATTTCAGCAGCAACACCTCCCCCCAGTCTTCAGAATACTGTAATAAGTAATTAAGCAAGAAGCTTGCGTGCCGAGATCCTTTTGTGTATTTTCTATTAATTTTAGAAGAAGGCTTTGAAAGTAAACTTGTAGGAGAATAATAGCAGAGAAAAAGGTGTAAGAAATTTCATTTGAGTAAATTCAGGGATCTGATATTGTATGCATAACACTCTGAACTACATTCTTGGGAACAAGTGAAGGCAAGCAAAGCTTGGTTTGTATTTTCCTGTGAAATGCTGCCATTTCCTTCATCTGCTCACATATTGTGTCTGGGTAGCAAATTAAAAGGGCATCAGCTAGCAGAGTAACGCAGAACAGTAGAGCTTTTGCTGGAACTCGTCCAGCTATTCACTGACCCCAGAGCAGATTTCCAGATTTTGAGGATTAACAACATTCAGTGTGTCTTTAGTTAAGCCCAAAAGACATACAACATAAAAGACAGTCCATAAAGCTGAACTTCCAAATCTAATATGTGCCTCAGGATAAACTGTTGGTCAGACATCACTTGAAGGCAGAGCTTAAGAAAGAACAAAGTTGTTCTTTTAATTCCAATAACAGCAGAAACATGATCAGTCCTCACAAAAACTACTGTGTTTTTATGCTTATTTAAAACACTAGTAGAAAACCTGTCAAACTATTTAGCATGCTATTTTATATTGCATTATTTTACTTCCTTTTGCTCCATCTCTATGTTCAGTCCCCATTTGTTTTCACATTTTAAAGAGGGCATGACCAATTTGTTGTTAGTTTTGGACCATGTGTAGCATACAGAACTCTTGGTCTCAGCTGCTTTTGGAATGCAAATAATAAAATCATCATAGTTTTGGCTGATTTTTAGACTTTTGAGCAAGCAAAGGTCCGTTTTCAGTGAAAAATTTTACAGATCTGTAACAGCAGAAGTGAGAGCTTTAGTATACCGCTTACTGCTTTCAGCAAGACACTGATTGCTTTTGGACACAATGATAAAAAAGATCTAGCAAGCGCCTGCAATGTCAGAGGACTAAATTATTACTACATCAGAAGTAGACAGGGTTGTGGTATGGATGGTTTAAAGTAACTCAAAATAATTGGCTCTTAAAATTACAGCTCAATTTAGAACTGTTTTTTTAAAAAATGGCATGCTCAGAAAGCTCAGCTTCCCGGCACAAGTACCCTTCTTCTCTAAGGCCACACTACTCATACTCAGATTTGTGAGCACCTTTTTTCCACCCTCTCAAGCTGCACTTTTTTTTTCTTTGATCCTTAGATGCCCCTCCAGACCCACACTGCCTCAAGTTAGACTAGCAGTATACCCTTATATGAAAAATAGCAAAAAAAATGGTTGGTTGGTTGGTTAATGTTTTCATTTCTTAAGCTGGTACTTTACACAGCTGTGGAAAAATTAAAATAAAAACAAACCCACAAACCAACACTTTCTAGACCTGTGCGAGATCCCTTTTACCAGCTTGGCATGTCATAGCTGACTGGCAAGACTGAGCTGTGAAGTTAGCCAAAGCAGCTGGCTGTGTGTAGTGCTTCATGCAGTGCTCAACTTATGCTGAGTGGGCTGCACTGTGCCAGGTTCACTGTACTCTCCTAAACCAGTCTTGTTCTGTGCTCATCTCAGAAAGATGATACTGTTCACATAAGAACATAACCAGACACCTGTAAAAATTTCCTACATTATATCTGAACAGGATAATACCATGGTGCTGGAGACAGCAGCATGTACTTCAAGGGCAAAAGTAGGTTTATAAAGTGAACACTGGCTGTGGCACACAGAATCCTTTGTGATTAGGCTAAAAGCAGGAAACCGTATTTGGACTGTGTGTGATGAAGTTATCTTTCACTCACAAAACAAGATGAGCTATCTGCACTTCAGTGACCTGTCATTTTTTGGTGTAAAATCCATAATTGATAAGTACACAGCGCAGACGTGGAAAAGCAGCAGAGGTACAAGCAGTGTTATATATGGAAAAAAACCTTAGAAGCCTGGTGACACTTCTTGCTCATGAATACCTTCAGTTCTGGCCTGAGATATATTCTGCATGTCTGTATAAATGGCAGATGTTCTTATCAGACCATCTGCATATTCAAAAGTGTTGGAAGAACACAGAAAGATCTTTACAACCAATGCTACCTCTAACTGAGAACTCAGACAAACTGATCTGAAACATGCTCTTGTGGAGGAATAGTCTCAGCCACTACAGATTTTTAAGTTCCCTTGACACAAGAATAGAATAAATCACCATCAAACATCCCCATTCCATCACTAGGTTCAGATCCTAGATAATTATTTTTTTTTTTAAGAGTAAAGTGAAGAAATTACTAAAAGCAGTTTGCAAAAAGACATTTCTTTTCAGATGCTATCTCTGTGAGCTCTTACAAGAGTAGATGTTCACCAGCTTTGGATAGAAAGGAAGACAAGAACTAATTAAGATTTAATAAAAGCCAGGGTGGTGAGAGAACTGTAAAACAAGCCT
>JBCJKH010050742.1:0-11292 GCA_039877255.1 Loriculus beryllinus | reverse complement strand
AGAAGCTGTGGCTGCCTCATCCCTGGCAGTGTTCAAGGCCAGGTTGGACACAGGGGCTTGGAGCAAGCTGCTCCAGTAGAAGGGGTCGCTGCCCGTGGCAGGGGTTGGAGCTGGAGGAGCTTTAAGGTCCCTTCCAACCCAACCCAGTCTGGGATTCTGTAATCTCAGAAGTGAGAGGAATGCTTCCAGTTCTGCTGTGCTGTCAGTAACAACTGAGAAGTAGGAGGCAGCCTTGCGAAATAACACTGGAAATGGGACTCTTCAAGGAAGAAAACCATGTTGATGGGAAGAGAGAGTCATTAGCCTGGAATTAAAGTAAATGGCTTTTCCTGTAAATCCAGATTTACATTCCTTCTGTGACTATTGCTGCTGACTCTGTTCTGAAATAAAGCTCCTGCAATGGCCATATCATTCATGATCAGTGTGATTTAGTTTATATATGTTAGAGACGAGAGGAGGTGATTGCTGAAAGCCGGTGTGAAAGTCACTGCGGAGCATCCTCTAAAGAGGACACTTGTTAAGGTTGGTGTAAAACACAGGAATAAAGGTAATGGAGCTCATTTTTCTCTAAGGACCATGGTGGCATGCTTTAAAGTTTTATTCTGCTTAATGTTTTGTCTGTTCTCTCCAGGCTATGCTGTTATGGTTTAATGTGTTACAGTAGTTTTGTGAATTTAGAGAGATGTTTGAGGTCTTTCTCCCTGCCCTTCTTCTCCCCTCTGGTTTTGGTGGGGGAGCAAGAGGCAGGATTTTAGTGTCTATAGTAAACAGTGAGAGGTGTCTTGCTTGGGTGCCTTCTCCCTGCCCTAAGTCACCCCTTTAACCTGTAGAGATCTCCTGCTTTTTTCATTTCCCCCTTCTCTGTGGTCCAGTGGTGCTTGTCTCTCCATGCTGTCAGGACAGGGAGTTCAATGGGTTTTACACGTCTGTCTCTCCTATCAGTATTTGTGTCAGAAAAGCACTTGTGCAGTTTCATAGGGAAGTCTCTTCACTGACCTTTTATATCTTCTGTGGATGGAGTGTTTCTTCTTTAACATCCTCTGCAATCTTTGTTTCAGCTACTGCTTCTTCTCTTACTGCTTCATACGCTCGTACAATGTCCTCATTTTGCATCCATGTGTTCCCTCAAGTGCTTCCCTGCCCTTTAACCCTTGAGGGGCTGCTGGTGGTGCCTCTCATGGGTGGCAGTGGCCCACATTGCATCCTTCTGCGGAAGGGCACCATTAACCCTTGAGCATATTCCATTATTTTGAAACAGTTTTATTGCACAACTGCATTTATTTTCAGTAAAAGGTGTACTAAGAGCATCTCGCAGCCTGAAGAGGCACCTCATGCTCCATTCTCATACTACTTTCCACTGATGTAGCATCTTGCTTTTACCCATCTCCAAGTTCTTTGAAGCTGCTGAAGTAAGAAGAAAGAAATTACAGGCTCTTCCCTGCAATTCCAAAGCAATAAGGTTTTGTTGCTCCAGTGACCATCTGCAGCACCCAAACTCTCCGAGATCTCTGTTGGCCCTTTCTGCCCTCTACGTGCCATGCATTCCCAATGTCCAGGTGGGCTGGGGTCTGGGAAGTCTCATTAGTTCCTCATGACCCCCTCCCCCCTGGCTTTCTGCTGTTTTCCCAAGGCTTCTGTCCCTAAAGGAATTCCCCTGTTTCCTCAAATTCCCGTGTACAGCTTTCACTTTAGGAAAAGATGCGCTGGCACAGAGCAATGGAAATCATTTTGGTGATATTAATGGGATTGGAGGAGCTGACTGGGAATTTCCTGAGTTGCTGATGGGAACAGACTGCTGGCTTCTCATTCAGCATCCTGATTAAACCCACCCCAGGAGTCACCACACGTGTTAGCCTGCTTTTGGAGCATAATGCCCTCTCTGGGTCTTTGCAACTAGTGCTTTAGGTTGTTAAGATGACGTAGTGGAGACCACTAAGCAGATAAACACCAAAAGCAATGATGATTTGTCCTTGAAAAGCTGCATGGGCGGTTCATGAGGAAAGGGGAGATGCACTGACTTGCACAGCTCTTTACAGAAAACAGATGTGTAAGTTAGGAAACACAAGTGATAAATCTGAACCCATGTGGCAGCCCTCTCACAAGCATTTGGAGTTTTAGGCCCACATGATGGCTCTTAGTTCTCTTCTGGAAGACAAGAAACTCTTGTAAAACATGAAGATGGTTTTGTTTGTGTCCCTACTTTTGTTGGATGGAACAACCTACCCCCTATAGATGTCCCTCATGTGCTGGGTTGGGAAGGAAGAGCAGGGATGTAGATCACTGGGACAAGTTGATGAGTTTTCCTTCCCAAATTCAAGGGCTGAAGGCACACACGAATAGTGCAGGATCTGCACCAGTTTCTGAGGCTGCTGGGGGATGGCACTGGGTGGCTTTTAGCAGCACCCACAGTTGGGTTGGGTTTGGAGCAGTCTCAAAGTGTGGTTTCTTGCACAAAAAGGGACTTCTTGCCTTGGGGTCTCAGGCCCTCCACAGCTTCTCTGCAAGGCTGTTTCTGCTCCCTCACTGCCCATGGATGTCCTGGAGGTACCTCCAGGAGGGCCCATGTTCTGCTGGTTTGTGTCTCAGCTCTTTTCCCCTTGCTTCTCCCCTTTTGAAGCTTATAAAAGGAGGCAATTTTCAGGCTAATTATGGACATGTTATTTTTATCGTACCCATTTGAAACCTGCTTTACAAGCACGTTGGGACTTAGTCGGCTGTGTGACCTCCTCTGTGTTGGAAAGCCTTTTCTGCAGTCTCCTCTCAGCTCATGGTATGTCCTCTTCATCCACGCTTCTAAATCCCTTTGTATGGGAATCCAGTGGGTTTTATCCTTTATTGTCTCAAATGTGCAGTCTATGAAATTAGAGTCCTTTCCCCACAATATCATAAGGAGATTAAAAAGAAATCCCAGACTTATGGGAAACAGAATGAATACATTTATAACCTGAAGGAAGACTGTACAAATGGATCATAAGGAAGCATTTTAAACTTTGGATCCCAGTTTAACCCCATGATTGCTGTTCAAGAGTGGGGCTTTTCTGTTCCGGGATTTGATTTTTGGTGCAGGTTCCCTGCTTTTTATCATTACCTTGGTCCTGCTGCTGACGCCCTGTCCCTGACATCCCAGTTACAGCAGGACTGGGCTGGTTTTGTATTCCCATCTGTTTGATGTATTGCTGCACCCTAAATGAATTTCTTACTGACCCTATTTGCAGCCCTGTTGAATGAATGTGCCTGTGGAGGGGACTGTGTTGTAAACACTGCCAAATTTCGTGAGGCAGCCATGCACACATGGGCATAGCAAAGGAAAACCAGTGCTGTGAAGTAATGAAGGAGTCTGGTGTTCCTCGCTGCCTGGCTGAAGTCCACGTCCTCTTCTAGTGCTTGCCTGGAGTCCTGGCTTGCAAGGAAAACCACAAAGCACTTACTGAGGCCACAGGTAAAAGGAGTGGTGGCGGATGAGGTCCCAGGCTGAGTTCTGGCTTGCCAAGGTTCATGGTTATCCTGCAGCAGCACCGCCCAGTCACTTGCTTGGAAGCACACATGGGGTTATCCAGGGACTCATTCCACTCACAGAGCAGCAGGTCCCTGCTGTCCTTCACTGATGGTGAGCTCCCTGCCCTGGGATCTCAGAGCCTTGTGGCCTTCACTGATGGGAAGGCTTTGGAAAGGAGTGAGCAGGATCATGAAGATTGGCCTCCCAACAATTATATGTTTTAATATATATATATATATTTATATGCATTGGTCTGTGGCTGCTGTTGCTGTGCTGGTGGGAATGGCCTTGCCTACTCCTGCTCCTTTCCCATCTCTCTGTGTTAAGTGGGGATCTTGCACCGTATCCTGAAGACCGGGAGTCACTGGGAGAGAAGCCATCCATTTACCTCACTAGCATCCTGCTCAGGTGTGTAATCACAGACTCATAGCATGGTTTGGGTTGGAAAGGACCCATCCATGGCCTTCTGGTCTGCTCTTGGGACTTGATGAGAGATGCCTGTGTGTGAATGAAGGGGTATTAAACTCAGAAGCAATGACAGCTATGCCAAAGTACCTGTTAAAATGACCTCAGTAATTATAGCAGGAGAGTCAAATGAGGCTAACAGGCTATCTAATAGCACAGGCAAGGCTGTAATTTACTGAATGGAAGACCTTTAGAAACTTGCAGGGCTAAAGACTTGTCTGTTAAAGAGACTGGGACAATAAACCTGGTGAAACCCTGTGAGTTGACCCATTTTTAAAGACCATTTAGTGCTTGCTTCAGATAAGAACTGGTTAGCACTGATCTTTCGAGATACCTTTCTGCTATTGCCATGTTTCCTCAGGGTTGGAGGTAGGGTTTTGTAACGTGAGGGAAGACGCTTTCCTTGTGCTTTGTTTAAGCAGACTTAAGGCTGCCTCTGGAGCATCCCAAGAGCACAAAAGCTCCGGGAGCTCAGATTCCCCTGGCATCCTCAGGAGCCCCAGCTGCCGTGCCTCCCGCTGAGGAGGAGTTCAGATGCTTTTACATGGCATTCAATCCAAATACTTGTGGTCAGTCCTTTCGGATTCTGCTTGTCAGTGGCAGCGGTCAGGGCAAGGCTGATCTGCATCTACTGCATCCCCCTTGGCAGCAGAGCTCAGAGGCTTTCTTATGTTGAGGGCAGCTGGGGAGGATTGCTGAGCATGGTGTTAGCTCTTTCCAGCCTTTAGAAGAGCAGTTGCTGGTGGCTGATGTCCTGACTGGTGCTGTGTAAGCCTTTGCTTGGGGTTGAAGGCTAAGTGGTCTCTGACATTTAGTGGACTCATCCTGGAATCAATAGCTCCAGCACCTCCTGCCTCTACCCACATAGACCCCACTTTCTTATAGGCTCTCTTTCGAAGTGGAAGTGGTAGGAAAAGGTGGAAATGTTGCCACTGAGGTGTCGGTGTTTGTTGTGGCAGTTGGCAGCACTGAGCACTGTTTGTATTGATTGGAGTGGAGGCAATTAAGAGTCTCCCACTGCTTTCACTGGAGGTTTTCCTGCATAAGGAGGCTTGAAGCAGAGGGGAGGACCATTACAGCATATAAACACCATGCAGGCGAGCGGCTGGGGTCTAGAGGCATCTTGCAGCCTCGTTGAGGGCTGAAATATCCCTTGCTGACTAGCAAGGGGGCAGCAAGAAGCGCATGGCTCAGCAGTGGCTTGCTCTGTTGCCAAGGTGCCATCCCTTCTTGCAAGGGGTGATGAGATATGGAAGTGGGGCCAGACTCCTCCTCCCTGGCCTTCATCTTTGCATTTGCCTCCAATGCAAATTTTTCAAGAAGTTCCTTATTCCTGGATTTGTTCTTCCTAAATCTGCCCATATCCCAAGTCCTTTTTTGTGCGGGGAATGATTTCTGTCTGAGAAAGCTAAAGCCGGAGCTCTGAAAGGATTGTGCAAGAGAGAGTAGCATATAAACTGTCTGCATGGAGAATTATATGGCGCTGCTTCCTCCTTCTTCCCGTGCTCTGGGTTGGCATTGACCAACAGACTCAGTCCTTGGCTGCTGCGAGTGTTTCATTCCCAGCAAGGAAATAGTTTCCTGTGTTTCCTGGCAAGAGTTCATGAGTGTGAAATGTAAGAATTTGGGATGGGTTGTAGGAAGTTAATTTGATCCCTTGGCAAGAGAGTGCCTAATCCAGTTCTCATGTGTTCTTGAAATCTGTGTAATTTTGTCTCAAAAGAAGAGAGTGGCAGCAAAGGAGCTCGGTTCTCAGTGCATTAACACATCCCTTATTGTCCTGATGTCTTTAACATCTCTCTTTAAACATGATATTCTGCAGTGGCCCTTAGAGACCCCAAATCCTGTTTAGACAAAGGAAGCCTTGATGAAGCTGGACTAATTTCTAATTCAATAACGTAGCTGGGAGAGGCTGGTGTGAAAATGCTGGGGAAGAGAGTAAAACTCGATCCCCTCTCACTCATGCTATGATATCCCCTTCCCTCGTACACAGGGTTATTTGCTGGGCAATCAAAATGTGCATTTTATTTAGTAGTTGATTGAAGGGAAGAAACACTGGAGGAGGATATTAGAGAGGCAGCAATCATAGAATGGTTATGGATAGAAAGGACCTTAAGATCATCATTCCTGGTTTTGGAAGAGGAAACACTGCCCTGATGCTGTGTTGGACAGGTAGGATGTGGCTGCTCCTCCAGAGAAAGGTAGATTTGACATTAAACAAGAGTTGCAAAAACATATCTACTTAACTTGCACCAAAACAAAGCAAACCACCAAACCAAAGCAAACCACCCAAACTGGATCTCATTTTCACATTAAAATGATGCCTTTGCTCTCAGTTCTAGTTCTGTTGGCACGGAAACTGGGTTGCTGCTATAATTGAGAAAAGCTGGAGGAAAACATGTTTTCGTTTGTTTTGCCTTCTTATGCATTCGACAGCTATATACCTAAGTATGTAGTATGAGTTTTCTGCTGTGGATATAGTTTCCCTTTAGTAAGGGACCAAGAGATGGATGAGACCTGAGAGTGCTTAAAACTCATCTTAGGAAATGAAACCAGGTTGGACACAGGGGCTTGGAGCAAGCTGCTCCAGTGGAAGGGGTCCCTGCCCGTGGCAGGGGTTGGAGCTGGAGGAGGTTTAACATCCCTTCCAACACAAACTATTCTATGATTATTCTATGGACTTCGGATGGCTCTGTAGTGTATCACAAAGCAGAGAAGCATCAATTTGTTCTCTGAAGTTTTCCCCTTTCTGCTTTGATCCGTGCCACAATAAGCTCTGCCCAAGTCCATAGTGCTGGTAGGGCAGCACTGAAACAGAAGCAAGCAAAACACAGTCTCTGTTCATTGCTGGTTGATCCAAAGGACTAAAAGCAGGGCAGGTTTCTGGCCTGTGCAGGAGGAGCAGGAGAGGCCTGTGGGCAAGTGCTTGGTGGCCTCAGTAATGGCCAGCCCCAGCTAGGAGATATAAAGTACCAGCACGTTAAGCCTCCTGTTTGCTCTAAGCTGTTTGTTTTGCTGCTGAAGGGTTTTGTAATCAATAGATTACTGGGCAAGTGGAAGCAGCCAGAGAACATCCTGCTCTGAAATTCCCTCCTACCTGTGTTAGATACATAGATATATTTATAGATACAGACAGAGAGTTTATTAAGCATATGCTTAGTAAATGCTGATGTGGAGTGAGGGCATTTCTCTTCTCTAGTGCACTGGGATGCAGAGCCCAGGTCACTACAAAGCAGGAATATCAAAAGCTTTCTGGAGGGCTGGCTTACATCCATTATAATATGACTGAACACCATAATCCTGCGAGCCTTCACCTTAATTGTAACATGATAATGACTTACTAAAGCCAAGGCAGGGACTTGAGGAGGGAGAGTCTGAGGTTTGGGTCTTCTTATTTTTCCCTTCTTTTCCTCCCTCCTCCTGTGGCTGAGCCATTTCTCTCTGTTATTCTCCATTCATCAGATGTTGCAGCAGTTTCAGAAGTTACCACTTTTAAAGGCTATAAAAACATCAGGGTTTGAATATTGCTTGTCTTTTCCAGACAAGAGAAGCTGTTGTGCTCTGCTCCCTGCGATACCAGCTTTCTCCACAGCCCTTAGGTCTCCTCCAGAAGAAAACCCAGTTACAAACCAGCCGTGCACTGCTGGAGTTCAGTGCCATGCCGAGAGGTGGGAAGGGTGTTCCTATGACCATCCATGTGCTCTGCTCTGTTAGCACTTGGCAGAGCAGTGTTGTTTGAGTAGTAGTGTTGGAAGCATCTTGCAGCCACTTCCCTGTATCTCAGGTCAAGAGCTGTGCATGTTTCTTGGAAATCCTGGTGAGGGAATTGCACTGTGTGAAGTGCCAGGAATGCTGAGGGGGAGGGAGCTGCTGCTGCTGCTTGGGAAAGAATGGAACCAAAAAATGCAGAGGAATGTGCCAGCCATTATTTGCATACTCATTAACTTTGTGTTAGGGAGCATTTGGCAGCTCTGGGCTGTATTCAAAGTGAAGGCAGATACTCACATAACCCCCCCCAGCCCCAGAGCGGAGGGAAGCCTGGATGCTGCTTTATTGCAAAATACCCTTTTTATAACCTTTTTTCCTTGATCAGAAATCACCATCTCGCAAAGTCAGCTCTGCTGCTGCTGTTTGGTTTGGTGTTTCTAAAGCCCTTTGGATGGGGATGCTGCTGCCTCCTCCAGCTCTGAGCTGTAGCAGAGCAGCGCTGCAGTGCAAGGCTCTGCTCTCCAAATCCTGCTGTCCAGCAGCAATGGGATGTGTGTTATTAACTGGCAACTTGAAAGCTGATAAAGATCTTTATTATTTTACAAGCACGATAATTACTACCTGGAAATGTTTTCCTATAGCTTAAGTGCTCTGCTGCCCCTCTGGATATAGAAGGATATACACACTTGTTCTCAGCTGCTTGAGCATCATCTGCAGAACCCAGGATTCCTCCCAACACACTGAATAGCAAAGCATCACATTGGAAGAGCCGTTTAAATTGTTCTTCTTCTCCCCTTTGATTGTCAATGCAAAAGCAGAAGTGGCAGAAGAAGAGATCTGGATTGATTTGCTTGTTAACGGATGTTGTACTGAAGTACCCTTCCACTTTGCTCTCTGGGAGAAGACAGCCCCTTGTCACACCACAGTGGCTTAGGGCAGAGGTCTGGTGGGAGGCCACACTGCTGGGTGTCGCAGAGGAACCTGTACTCCTCTGCCTTATCAGGAGGTGCTGTCAGATGTGGGGAAACAGGAGGGGTTTGTCTCAGCTGAGCTGGGGTTAAGCTATTGTGTGCAGGAGCATTGTGCTCTTGGTGTACTCTTCCCATGTGATTTGTTTGCTCCTCTTGGAGGGGGGGCATTTCTGATGGGAAGTGCTGGACAAATGACAAAGACTGATCCACGTCTGGCTGCAAAATGATAAGTAGGAGCTGGCAAAAAGCCAGGAGTTGTTTTCCATACTAAAAATACCAATATCCATGTAAATCCGAATCCATATTAAACCCATTAATTTCCAGATGAATGTGCACAGACGTATCACCGGTGTAGGAGAGCGATGGAGCATGGATGTAGGAATGGCAGCACTTGGTGCATATGGGTAGGAGTGTGGGACGGAGAAAGATAAATGGATCCAGTGCTTGTTGGTGTCGGGACTGTGGAAAGAGCACTCCTGGATGTCGTTTTTGAAATGCTTTGACCAGGCACTCCTGAGAAAGGCAGCAAAAATTGAAAGGTTTTATCCAGATGTGCAGCAGCCATCTCCCCTGGCAGCACATCTGGCATCAGAGGTTGATGCAGAGCATGGAGTTCGTCTCTGGTTCCCCCATGTTGGGTGACCATGAGGTGCTGTTTGTGGTCTCCTGGGCTCTGCCATAGATCTCCTCACTGGCACGTGTGTCCAGCATTTTGGACAGCCACTGAAATGCTCTCTTGGGCAACAGTGATGCTGAAGGAAAGGTGGGAGAGCCCACAGCAAAGCAGTGGTCGAAGGGGACAGGAGGTTTGCAGCTGGCAGCTCTTGATGCTCAGGTTGAGATGGTCAGCAGTTCCCTGCTGCACCAATTTGTCTTGGGCTTTTTTTCTTCTTTTTTGAAAGGGGGGTTTTTACCCCCCTTTGCCTTCCTTGGAGCACATCAGGTGATATGTAAAGAATTCCCTGCTGGGTTGGGCTGATCTAAATGTTGACAGCATGTCTCTGCTGTGGGATGCTGCCAAGGCATGGGGGATGCAGTGGAAACCAAAGGATAGGGTGAAAAGGGGTGAAAAAGGTGGTAATCTCCATGGTCTGAAGTAGCTGAACTCTTCTATCCATCTTCTGCAGGCTCCCCTTTCCATGGCAGCACATGCCATAGGTCTGCAGGTGCAAAGCCACTTGCTGGGCATAACCTTTGGGTGGTATGCACATTGGTTCCACCAGTAGTGTCTTGCCTAGTGTCACACAGTCTCATTGCAGTCTGCATCCCTTCAGTGCCAATCTCCGCCAAGTGCCACTGTAAATACGTTGGAATTTGGCTGGAATGCACCAGCGTGGGTACATTTTTTTTCTCTCTGGATGTCAAAAATGTGGTCTTTGCCTTTATAGCTCACAAATGAGCAGATCACGGTTCTTCCGTGGTAATGGATCTCCATCAATTTATTTCTCATTAAAAATTTTATGCGCTGCAATAAAAGTCAATAGTGAGAAAACAGTGGAGCTTTATAACCTGTTAAATCAGCTTATACAGCCTTAGGCTGTGGCAGGGTTTAGAGTGAAACCAAATCAATCCAACATCCCCCCCATCCTGCAACTGCACAATGCTCAATACAAAAGAAAGGGGGAATCATTCCATTCCAGTGACTTGTAGTAAAGAGTTTGGTGGGTGGGAGCAGGATCGATCTCTGGATGACCTGCATTACAGACAGCTTGCTTTTTGCCTCCTTTCTTTCTGTGCACATGAAAAGCAAAAGAGGATTGGGTATGAGGGAGCCTATAGTGAAACTCTTTAATTAACAGTGAATTAGCACTGGAGCAGTGGAAGACTGCATCTTGTTTTGCTGGGCAGCCAGGTGGGCTGCTCATTGCTGTGAGGGCAGAAGGGTGCAACAGGGTTTCCCTCCACCCCATCCCTTCCTGGCACCAGGCAGCATCCTTACAGCATTTGCTTTGCTTGTCCTAATGGGAGCTTATTCCCTCTATTTTTATTCTGATCAGATCTCATTCATTGCCAACTCCAAGTTCACTCGTGCTCTCTGCTTTTGGGAAGGACTGCACTGCATCTCACTGTTGGAGCTCACAGGGGAATGGGATGCACCCCAAGTGATGCTGTGGAAGGGAAGGTGGTGCCTTGTGCCAGTGCAGAACGTCCTCTCCCTGCCATTGATTCGGTTCTGTCGCATCTAAAGGCTTTCACCACGGTCCTGCTTTGCTCTAAGTGCAAAGGAAGGGAGAAAAATCAATTCCCATCAGCTGAACAGTGCCTTTTGATTTATTGCTGGAGAAGGAAGGAATTCTTTATCTCCTTCTCCTGGAAGGTATTGCTTTACTGGTTGTTATTAGGGAGCGATGCTGTAACAGCCCCTTTCCTCCAAACCCTGGTATTTTGATAACCTTTACCAGCCTGAGGACATTCCTTCTCCTGTTTTTACTGTGAGAGTTCCCTTCTGGCTGAGTAATTACAGGTATTTAGTTAGCTCTTTAATTTTGAGCCACAAGGCTGTGCCGCTGCCATCCCTGCAGAAGCAGGGTAGAGACTTATTTGACAGAATCATATCATGGAATGGTTTGGGTTGAAGGGACCTTAAAGCTCATCCACTTCCAACCCCTGCCAAGGGCAGGAACACCTTCCACTAGAGTAGGTTGCTCAAGC
>JBCJKH010050741.1:0-22766 GCA_039877255.1 Loriculus beryllinus | reverse complement strand
CCAACAGTTCCATGTCCTTTTTATGTTGAGGACACCAGAACTGCACACAATGCTCCAGGTGAGGTCTCACGAGAGCAAAGTAGAGGGGCAGGATCACCTCCTTTCACATAACGTTTCCAATAGGGATGTTTGCATGCACACCCAGTCTTGCTCTCTTCCCTCTCCTGCTTTCACACACCAAAGGGGCAGGCACGTGGCAGTGACAAAACACAATCAAAATGAAAGGCAATGGGAGATGGAAGCCCATTAAATTCTAAAGGAGAGCTTTGTTTCGGGATGAAAGTTCCCTCATTCCTCAAAATGCAGCACATGTGTAGGCAGCAGTCAGGAAGAACAGGTCCCCATCCCTCCCTGAGATCCAGCAGAGGAAGCAAATTAAATGTCATCAAGACATAGACTCTTTCTCCCTTTCCTTTGCAATCTGATGTCTATGTAAGGGGGTGATTAATGCTTTTCTTTACCCATGCAGAAAAGAAGTTATCAATCACCTACTCTGTCCCTATCTGCTTGTTTAAAATGCAAACTAACATAACTGAAACAATAATGTTTTAATTAGATAGAAATAGAAAAGCTACTGGAGAATGATATTGTTGCCACTGACACACTAAAGGAAGAGTTAAGCAGCGGTTTCCACAACACTCTTTGCACTGCTCCATCTCTTCTCACTTAAGTGATAGAAACCAGGGACAACCAGGGTGGGAAATGACTTTCCTTAAGTTCAACAGACATCATTCTGGGAGCGGAACCGTCTCACACTCCAACCATTCCTGCCACATTACCTGCCTTGTATTAAAAAGGAAGGATAGAAAGCCCTGCAGCTCCAAACTGGAGGATGCCCTCAAAGTGATAAACAGGAGGACAGCACATAAACCATGATGGAGCTATGGTGATGAAAAGAGGAGCTGGGTCATATTGCCAGTGTGGTTTGTGTCCTTGGCCAGGGAATGGGGAGGAAGAGAGAAAGCAGCAGCAGATACCCATAGCTTGGAGAGGATCATCTTCATCACTATGTAGGGGCTAAGCGATGAGGTTATAGGATGAATAAAAATAATAAATAAATACAAATTAAAATTAAATTAAAAAATAAAGGAAAAACTGGAAGTGACCCATGAAAATTTTCACAAGTATAAGGATGTACTCTAACTGCAAAAGGTAATGAAATACTGCTACTACTGTGGTCCAGGGATCAATCCCTTTGGAGCTGGTTCCCCTAGGACCATTGCAGCTGCAGTCCCAACATTTAGAGAGGCACAGCCTGGACCACACTGGTGTGTGGAGGCTTTTGAGATGGGGCCTGTTTGCCAACACAAAATGTGTCACAGTGAATCGTCTGCTTACCGGTTTTGAAATGAAAACTGATCCTGAATGATGGTAAAAAGCACAAAAGTTCTGCTCTGAAAAAGGAAATTCACTGACTCCTTTTTGAGCCAGAAAAAGGGGAGAGGTTATGTAATTCATTTACTTTGAATAATAAGCACATCAAAGTTATCTAAACAGCACTAATAACAGGGAAATCTCTGTTTATTTCATCTGTCTGGTTTTGCTCTGGGATAGATGCTGGTGCTCCAGGCAAGCTTGTCTCATTTACCTTAAACCAATTTAAACCCAAAACTTTACCCAAAAGCTGGGACAGGATGGCAGGGCAGCAGCCTTGCTCCATATCTACATCACTGCCTTAACCACATACTCCTAAAAGCCATCATATATTTGTCGAATGCTACACAGCTGAATATGAGCAGAAGGAGAAGCCAGAAGCATTTTATAAGTCTTGGAACAAGCTGGTTTCTTAGGGGTGACCAGTGCTCATTTAGCTGCTGATTTGCCCATTTCCAGCCCAATCTGCTTGCTTGGAGTTAGATTTTTGACAAGTTGCTGCTAGAATCCCAAATAAAAAAAAAGCCATGCTTATTTTCAGCTGAATTTCTTGTCTCCCTGGATAATAACTCTGCTTTCCTCAGCAGTCTTTGCAATTCATTCCTTGTCACTGGACACAAAAGCCCTGTTTTCTATGAGATCGCTTATCTCCAGAAAAGCTTCAATGGAATATTGAATGAAGGGATGAAAACTCTATCACAACAACCACTGTCCCAGCCTGGGAGTCATTATTCACAGCCTCTTCCTTGGTGTTTGCAGATAATAATTTTCACCAGCTTCATTACCAGAAGGGAATAGGTGACTTTCTCCCCATCAGCATCATGGGACACTGGACACCCTCCTTCACCACCAGTGAAGAGGTCTTTGATTGCCATCTCCATCTCTGTGGGATTCCTAGGATTTTCCATGTCTATTAACTGTATGTCCATGATTTATGCCAATAGATATGTTGGTGTAACACACGTGCACAAGAAAAGCAGCTTAGCAAGCTGATACAGGCTTGCTGCTTGAATTATTGAGCTCAGACAGCTCCAAGGAAGGAAATGAGCTTCACTGTACTGCAACACCAACCCTGTGTTTGGGACTGGTGTTTGTTTATAAGTGGAGGCAACCAAGCAGAAAGACCCATTCTCCACCTGAGTGGTTTCCCTGCTGCCAAGACACTGACCTGACAGGCCCAACACACAGGTTAACTCTTGGCAGAAGAGCATCACAGCTAAAGGGATGTTGGGTCTGAAAAGGAGTAACCAGTAGATCAATGCAATGGTTCCATGCTGCACAAGCAGGTTTGGCAAATGTGGTTGTGTGAGATTTGTAGGACTATTCCCTCTATTGTAGTAATAGAGAGAAACTAGATGATATTAAGGTCCTTTCCAACCCTAACTATTCTATGATTCTATGATTCTATTAAGGTTTTCCTTTAATGTAAGGCACTGGGGTGTGGTGCAGCATCGCAGAGAAGAAAGAAGCCCATTGCTGAAAAGTAATTAATGCCCAGAAGGTTTTCATCTATGGTTCACTTTTATATCAAGTGTTTTATGTCAATTATTTTGACCACCAGTCAAAATAATCTCTACAGCTGGATCAATACGCATGGCCTTAAACCCAAGCTACTCTTTGCTGTCATGAGGGTGGCTCAGGAAAGGCAATAGTGCAAATTCATATGGATAATCAGGGATTGCACCCTGCCGGACACAGCCCCTGCAAAAGTCATCTGACACAGCCACACTTGTCCGGCCCTGTAAAACAGGGAATAAGCAAAGTCACAAACGACCCAAACCAATTCCTCTTGGAAAATCACCGGAGATGTTTGTGTTCTTTCCGTCTGAATTTGAAGGACCAGCTCTGATTTACACCACCAAGGGAGAACAGCCCCTGCCTACTCTGTAAAGAGCTGAATGCAGCTCAGAGACAGGAGCATGGGCTAAGCAGATGTGAGGAAGTCTGTCTGTTCGCAGGAATACAGCTTCTGTGCAGAGCTACAGCTGCAGCTGTAGAGCCTGAGTCAAGAGTTGCTTTAATAGAAAACCAGTTTTGTTTCACAGGCATGAAGGCCTCTTCTATCACTGTGCAGCAGGAGGTATAGAAAACTGTCATTTCTTGCCCTGTTTCTGCCCTTGTTTCTCTGCTTCCACTCACAACAGGCTGCCAGTGGTTTCTTATTGCTTTAGGTTTTCTGTTTTAATTGAAACTGAGTAAATTACTTTTTCTTCTAAATAGCTGATGAGTTCAACAAAGTTTTCTATCATTTCACAGGGAAGGAACCAGCAACCTTCAGAGCAGAAAACAGAACCATTATCTGAAGTTGTTTTGTGCAAGAGCAAGTGGACATAACCTCACAATGAGGGGGGACAGCCCCTGAGAGATGTTAGTAGCAACTTCTGCCTGGGCAGTATTTAAAGGATGTAATTTAGAATAGCACTACATGATATGAGAAAACCTCTTTAGAGTATGCCTTGCAATCTTCCCCTTCCCCAAACACACTTGTTTCTACACAAGCCAGCTTTATTTCTGGCTGTAGCATCACTATATATGTGGTAGTTTTCCCTGGAACATCTCCATTGATAGAAGGGAGAGAAGAGGGAAAAGAGAAGCATTAATAAAAGTGGAAGACCTTCAGCATCAGCTCCCTGTGATACAGCTATTCCCCGCAGATCACATCTCTAACACTTCTTAGAGGAACTTAGGCTAAGCAGGGAGTGACTGGGGTGGGAGACCTCGTTTGCTGGAAGAGACAGAGCTGGCAAGCAGTAATACAATTGGCATCTCATTCTCAAAATAGATAGCTCCTACCATGCTTCATCCTCCTTCTCTTTTCCTAGAGGACCCCAGCATTAATATCACTAGTGAGCTAGATGCCTGTTCTTTCTGATAAAGGAGTGGAGTAGCTCTCTCTGACACTGCTCAGCTATTCTATCCTAAAGCCCTATGAGTGCTTGTAACCTGAAATACTCCTCTTGCTTCCAACATCTCCTTTAGCCCCCAGCCTTCCCCTAATAGAGGGCATTTAAAGAGTAGGCTGCAAAGGGATTGCACCAAGCTGAAAACTCGGTGAAACAAGGCAAGACTGTGGGAAGCACTGACAAGACCTAATGGGGTTTAAGGAGGAGCAGGGAAGGTGCAGGTGAATGGGGTGGATTTGTGGTTGGGAGCTGAGCGTGGGCAGCTGGGTGCTGGGAACCACAGCCACTTTGTGTTTCATTGTCATTTCCACCTTTCTTCCCTCACCCCTTTTAAAAGTCCATTTCTTTGCATGACGGTGGTTTTGTTTTCACTGCCCTGAGACATGTCAGTGAGACATGCTCTGGCTTGGTAGTGAATTGAGGGAAAATGCATCCATAATGGAGCTCTTGTTGGAAATCCTCCGAGCTTTTTGCTGCTTCCAAGCAGAGTGGGCTCAGCAATGAGCTCGAACGTCTAATGGGCTTCTGCCGTTTTCTTTGACTCACGGAAAAATGGCTATTGTAGCTGTCAGTGCTCTGTCTTCAAATGAAACCCCTTTCTCACTAGACACTAAAGAGTAAATGATATTTGCTTGGCTCCAGGATGTTCTTGGAAAACAAGATCAGATCAGGCAGTCTTTCTGGCTATGCTGCCATTGTGTTGACCTGTCTCCCATTAAAGCTGTGCTGGTTGTTCCTTTCCAATAGCCCAATGCTTCTCTTGAGCAGTAGCTGCCCTTATTAGGAGGTCTTAGAACTACATCTCTCTATCCTAGAGAAAAAGGGGGAGAGGTTTCTCTTCCCCTTTGCAACAAGAGGAAATCTCTTAACGAGCAACAAGTACTCCAGTGACAGAGCCAGTGTCAGTACAATGCCATGGGGAATAAGTGGCAGCACTCTGGTGATTATTTAGACTCCAAGCTCTTTGATGCAGTGAATCATAGAATCAATTAGGTTGGAAAAGACACTAAAGATCATTGAGTCCCACCATTAACCTCACACTGCCAAGTCCACCACTAAACCATGTCCCTAAACACCACATCTATACATCTTTTAAACACCTCCATGCATCATCCTTCAATGTTCTTTATGCAAGGTGGGGTCTGGGGCTCGGTGTCCCAATATACACTGCTGTGGCTGTCTCACTGCAATAGCCAAGGAGCAGGTTAGACCCTGAGTTTTGTGTCTTTCCCTTATGCACCTCAGAACTGCACCTCGACGGCAGCCTGCAGAGCAGATGGCGAAACAAATCTCAACAAAAGTCGCAGAGCTAATGTCCTGCAATATGCCCTTTGCAGTTTTCAGTGTGCAGAGCTGGAGGACGAGCCTGGTCCATAGTAAGAATCAAACCCAAACTGATTCTTACCCTGGCAACTATTGCGTTTGGCCACATTTCTCAATGTGACGTCGGTCACATTTCCCCTCCATGAAAGGTGAACTCAGGCAGTGACCTGGGCAGGGTGTTCAGTGCTTTAGAGGGTAGGTGGGACAGAGAGGAGCCCAGACAAAGGATAAGACACAAGGCTATTAATAAAGTCCATAATGAGCATGAGCCCACAACATTACACCTGACAAAGTCATTACATGAGGATGAAAAGGAATAAAATAGCTCCAGATAATTAAAGAGCATGAGAATATGTTCAGTGCCATCTTAAACTTGGTGAGATTAATTTTCTCAACGCTTGTTTAAAAGGGAAGTAGGCTACATAATTAGAAGAAATAAAACAGATGGCCTATCACATGAGCAGAGATTATCTTCCAAGGTTCTTGCCTACCTGGATGCCAGCGTTTCCCAGTGGTTTTTATGCCTCCAGCTCTTTCCTTTGGTCATGGAGCCACAAGCAAGCTTTCAGACACTGATTTTTACAAAATGGCATTTTTAGATAAAGACTTCTTGATTCAAATATTCTTAACACTTGCCTATAGAGCACCAAGCACAAATCAGTACCATATCAACCAGAGTAATAGAAGAGACAGGCTGTTAATCTCCATAATGTGCCTTTCATTGGGGATTTCACTTGAATGTTATTTGCATTAAATATGATACTGAGTGCTGGATATGGAGTTATAAATAAATTAAAGGCCATGTTTAAGTCCAACACTGTCCCACTGTTGACTGAAGGCTCAAGTGTGAGAGCTATTAACAGTCGACTGTACAGATTTGGGTGGCTGCCTGACTTGCTGAAGGAAATGGTAGCGGCAAGTTCCATCATTAGTGCCCTAAGAAACTCATTTGGGGGACAATTAACACCCTGAGTAGGGTTTGCAGTGTCAGTCCCACATTTGGTAGTGCTGGCTGTGTTGTGGGCACTTTGGCCTGGGCAAATGTTCAGCAAAATACCTCAAGAGCGTCATTTCTTTCATTCCATATATAAACATCTTAATTATAGCACCACAGCCAGCTCTGCTCTTCTGGCAGGAAGGAAAAAGAAGTTTGCACTAAACTTCACTGAGATGAATTCATCACATATGTTAGGCAAATAAGTGAAGCAAACTGCTCCTGGCCTCAGAGTACATGAAGTGATAGATGGGTTCAACTGCCTAACAGTGGAAGAACTGAAGCTTTGGATGATGAAAATTAAAATCCCTGGAATAAACACAGGTTGTTCCAGCAGCAGAACCACGACCTCTGCAGCACAAGACCTTTGGCACTGCTGCCAACGGGGTTATTTTTATAGAGCCAGGCAGTTTGAAAATTCTTAAGAAATGGAGAATGGAAAACTATTGAGAAATGAGAAACTATTAATGCTGCTGGTCCCTTTGCTCCATGGTGCAGGAGGACATCACCTGATTTGGACCCTTAGCTGAAGGAGAAGAAGGTGGGAATGACTGTCTTGAGCTGAGCACATGAGAGAAGAGTTTGGAGTTGTTCTGGTTTGCTTCAGACCTAGTAACAGCCACCAGCAATAGTTGTACCCTTGGCAGAGAACAGTGTTCTCTGGCAGCACAGATGTGAAATGCCTCCACCCCAGGACACAAATTAGACCACAGGTATTCAGAGGAAGGTACATGATCAATGAATCATCACACGGCATTTCTGTCTGCTTCTGGTGCTGCCCAGCCCACTAATGCCTCTCTAACCCCTTAGCAGCTTTCAGACCCTGTTAGCTTATTTTTACCTGCTACAGAATCACAACCCCCCATCCTTTTGCTTTCCTTTCCCACTGCCACACTCTGCTTAAGGATTTTCTCCGTGACAGCTGTGCGGGTGTGAGGCTCTGCTTGTATCCCTTGCACAGCTGAGGACAGGAGCAAGGAAAAAGGTATCACAGGGTTTGTTTCCTGGCATGGCTTGGTCCCAGCTGGAGCAGGACTACCAGGCTGGATGTATGCCCTGGGCCGTTGCACTGTGGTTTGCTTTCTGACCAAATGCCTGCATGGTGTTTTACCCTTCCAGAGGATACTTCTATCCTGCAGCTCTTCTGCACTGGTCTGAGCCTGTATTTCCCCTCCCTCCTACAGTGCTTTATCACACTGCACACACGTAAAGAACAAGTATGACAGTGTCATAAGCCCATGACTGTCAGGGATGAAAAATGAAATGTGGGCTTTGGGGAGGGTAAGTCAATCCTGTGAGTTTCTCTTTTGAATGAAATGAGTGTATTAAAATGTATAAATTGTGCCTATGAGGATAAAACGTAAGGTTGTTGCAGGAGGAATCAATAGAGATGCAAGCAAGGAGCTAAACTTTCCCAGTGGCTGTGTGAGTTGCATATTTATAAGATGGTTTTGAAAAAACCCATGGAATATGAAGGAAAAGAAGGTTAATCTTGTATTGAACATACTTGAATAGTTATTGACTTATTAAACAACTTCTCTGAGAGAACAAGATGATACAACAGTCCTAGCAAGTACCGAGACCACATTTATTTGGTTCAGCATTGCAGACCTGCATTGTTCTTGATTATGTTCCAGTTAATAGGATGTGGCATTGCAGTGACTGTATTAATTAGCTCCTTGGAGTCCTGATCCAAAAAAGAGCTCTGCTGAGCTAAATGCCATGCTGCATCATAGAGTTCATAGCTGATATGCAGCAGGTCTTTGCTCCTCAGGTCTGGGAGAAGCTGGTAAGTTGGTAGACCCCTTTCTACAGGGTTAAAGGAGGAAGAAAATCAGTCAGTAAGGGATGATATTGCTTTGCCTACTCTAGATATCCTGAAAAACCTGGGGTAGTAGAACCAAGGCAGCTGAGTATGAGCATCCATCAGGATGTGCATGCAAGGGCTGGAGAGGATCCATCAGCAGGGCTGAGTTGCCCAGGAAAAGAAGACAACCAGCACATTCACTGCATGGCAGAAACCTGAGCAAACAGACTGTAACTTTCTCCTGAAGTCCCTCAGAAAATAGAGGTCCATTCATTGGCTCTGTAAGCCAGTGTCTATCAGCGATCCCAGCCTTGTGTTAGCCCTTTCTCTTGCAATGGAAACCATCCTGCAGGCTCCAAAAGTCAGGCAAGCAATCCAGATCAAAGGGACAGCAGTTTTTCATTGGCCACAGAGAAACTGTGGACAACTTGTGATATTTCAACATATGAGAGTTCCCAACACACATGGTGCTGGCAGGAGGAAAGGCTTGTTGTCACTTCCAAAGCATTGCCTGAGGTATTACCTCTCCCAGGGTCATTCAGCAAAAGGGAAGTCATGGAAACATTAAATCAGATCGACCCTGAATCCCTGAGATGAAGATGCTCAGTTAGTTTCCAGGATCTCCAGAGTCTCTTGATGGGCATACTACATGCTAAGAGAGAGTTTGCTAATCTCCTTCATTTCTTCTGGAGAAGGAACAAATCTCTTCAAGCAAGGTAAACCATTCGCTTCAAGAGTGCAAGTTGGCTGCAGCAGCAGTGGCCCTAAATTTATTCTTTATTATGTAGAGGGAGTAATATTTGGCAGGAGGGTAATTTCAAAGGAAAGGGCAAACACTGAAATCAGACCCTATACCCAGTCCTGTCTAAGCTGTATATTCCTCTTCCGTATATTTAGGAATTCACTTGGCAAAGGGACACCTGGAAGGTTTCATAAGGAGAGATTTACTGCAGATGGTTCAGCATTTGGGGAGATGTACATCATGGGCTGGGTGTAAATCATGGAAACTGCCTATGAGGACAGCAAGTGGCTGCTCCAATAGAGCCAGCAATCATGGGCACCAACCCCAGGGCACGTCCTCCAGCTTGGCTGTCACTCCAACGCCTCTAATTTACTGATACTAAATATGCTTTGTGCTCTGTGTGTAGCTTTATAGTTCAGAGGCACTCCCAGCTTTTTCTGTGAGCAATTTGAATGAAAGAGATGCCCTTTTCCCTCCTTTCACATAGTGAAGACTTTGTGAAAGTTTACTTTTTTCCTTTGTATCTTCTTTTCCTGTTTCCACTAGGAAAATCTCACCTCTTGGATCTGTCTTCAACTGACGATTGTTTCTAGTCCCTGAGAACTGAAAAGCTGCAAAGAAACCTCAGTGAACTTTCTCTTAAAGAAAAGAAGTTCTGTTAAAAAGACCTTGTTCATTCTATTATATTTAGTTCCTTGAGAGAAAAAGAGCCCCCGTGAAGCTGTGCCCGGCAGTGCCCTCTCTGCACTATTATTGACATGGAAAAGCCATAGGAGATCAAAAGCAAGTCTCACATGCTGAAACCACCCGCGGATAACCAGCTGCTTCTACCTGCCAAACCTATCTTTTCTGAAGGATAAGGACAAGAGCAGAGCTTCCTGGTAAGGAACAGCCCTGTCCCACAGCATCCTCTGCCCTGGCGGGAGAGGGGTGATGACAGGGTTCTGGTACCCCAGTGAGGCAGGACGAGGATGGACCTCACAGATAGATGGACCAGAAAGGCACTTTGGTATCAGGATATAAAATTGTCTCACCGCTATTTCCCTCCTATCCATGGAAAACTTAACAATTACTAGTTTGAATGCAGGAAAAATACCTGGAATGAGCCAGCAGCTTAGAAATTTCTGCTATCCAGAACTCCATCACCACCACTTTTTCTAAACCAACCCCAAGCACTTGTTTTCTGAATAACTCATCAGCTCAACTGATTTATCATCAGCTTTAAGGTGTGGGATATAACACTGAAACTGGATGGAAGAAATGTCATCCATGAGAGGCAAAATGTGGGGGCTGATGTTACTGGAGCATGACGAGTTAGCTGGCCCTCTCCCTTGAGACTTGTATATAAGGGAGGAAAACTCCAAACCTTTCCATGAGATCACACCTTCACATGAAATTACAGAAGGGAATTATTCAGCAGGGCTCATGCAAGTGTGGTGATTCTGTCCCTCATCCTCCAAAGCACATCCAGCCTTAGAGGATTCACTCTTAATTCACTGCTGAAGTGCAGCCCCTGCCCTTAGTGGTATCTCCCCCTGGGAAGTGATTTGGAAGCAATGCCCAGCCATGCTTGAGGAGCTCCATGCTCCCTCCACTGTGGGAGAGGAACTGCTGAACCTCAATTATCATGGTGCCAGATGAGCATTAATTACGATGCAAAATGCTCCTTGCTTGCATTTCAAAGAAGTCTGAGACTAGCAAGGACACTTTGCTGTGTTTTGTAAGGGAATTTAAAAACATCCATTCAAATTCCATAATAAAGGCAGCTCTTTATGAAGCCAGGAGACCAGTGTGGCCAGGTCCCTGCTCAGATGTGTCTGTACAGAGGGTGATGGCTACCAGCAGCTGAGACTGGATGCTCTCAGATCATCACACCACACAAGTGACTGCAGGGTGCTTGTGTGTCTCCAGATCTAGTGAAAAGGCTGGGAAAGCTCTGAATTTGAAGTCTACTTTTCTCTGTCATGCCAGACTGAAAGTGCTGACCCCTGTGAGAGGAACGTTTGGTAGAGGTACTCAAGGATGGGCATTGGAAGCATCTCCAGTTTCACACAGCACAAGTGGATTATACCAGAGAGCAGCCAGACACATTGGAAATGTTGTAACCCAGCTCCATCTGCTTAATGAAAGGAGAAGGACGGATGTCAGCACCGGGACCTCTGCTTTTGGCATCTAATGTTATGTGCTTTAGGGCTAGATGGCCACAACACTCAGACTTTCCCACCATGGAACCCCATCACACTTCCTAGGCTCTCCACATCCCTTTGCTCACCCACTGCCCTGTACCCTTCAGCAAGGGATAGCTTCAGAGTAGGGAAAACACAATGGTGGCACTGTGGAAGCCTCTGTCCCTTGCCCAGGTACCCACGTGTCCCATGGTGGGATGCTGCCCATCGCATGTGCCGTGGGCAGGACACAGAAGCATTTCTAAACATCAGGAGGCAAAAGTGCCATCTGTGAGTCTCAAGCAGATGCTGCACAGAGACGATAGCAAAAGCCTGTAAAGGAAAGGAGGGGGGGAGGTAAGGAGAAGATAATTAAATAGCTGTTTTAAATGATCTGGAAGAAGATTAGAGGCAGATGCAGGTTTTGTGGGTTGTGTTTTACTCTAAGAAAAGGAGCCACTAGATTACCTTGGCTTCTTCTGCCTTTGCAAACTGCTGTTAAGAGGAAAACCCAAGAGCTAAATTGATCAGCCACATTTCCCAGTTCTTTTATTATCCCTCTGGCTGACATCTCGGGAAGGGGGAGGGAAAAAGAATCAAGTAAATTAAAATCAATTGGGGGGAATAAAAAAAGAGAAGAAATTACGTAAGGACTGGCAAACCACAGCAGGCCAAGTGGTTATGTAAAGCAATGAACACAGGAGCTTATTTAATTTAGATCTAGCTGCAAGACGGACCACAGCGTAAACGGGCTGGGATTAGACAGGCTAGGCTGATGTGCATGCACTGAAGACCTGTGTTCCCTGTGTCCACTGGAAAAAGGCAGCTTTTTAGGGATGCTCACACCACCACAAATGGGCATCCCCACTGGGGTGGGAGTCTCTCTCCAGAGATCCTGTGTGTGTGTAGCCAAAATAGCTTTATCAGCCAGAGCTATGGGTGGGATTATCACTGCATGGAGCTTTAGTGACTGATTTAAAACAGTACTGTTATTAAAAGCCATAGTAGGAATTCGGCTGTGACCTAAGGAAAAGAAAGCAATTCCTCTAGTCAACATCAGTATAAACACAGGATTCCTGAACTAAAGCCATTGACTAATCCTGGATATGAGTTGCCAACAAACCTGGAGAGAATTCAGCCATTTGGCTTTATGGGATGCTATTTACATGTACTACAGAGAGATGCTTGTCGTATTTATTTACACAGCACAACTGATCTGCCAGTGGGCAGAGCCCTGCCAACCACAGCACCGACCATGTGCATTGTGGCAGAAAGCTCATCACAGCCCTGCCAAGGTGCTCCTCACCACAGGGAAGGGTAAGGGAGCATTTGCAACATCATACATGGAATTAATAACTTTGTGGGCCTCTCAGGCAAATGGGAATTGAATATACGTTCTTGGAAAAGCGTGTAAAAAGCTTAGTTACTGGATGCTGAGAGGCCAAGCTGAACCAGCTCCAACTCCTGGTCCTTCCTTCTCCTTCATTCCTGGGGCTTTTTGACACATTCTTTCAAAGGCATCACAAGGAGAAACACAGGAAGAAATAAAGCAGAGGCCCTCCATGGCTAAGCAGTTGTTCCATGTGCAGAGTTATTTACTCTACAAATCACCTGAACTATGAGCAGGCTTCATAAAACATATTAAATATGTGGAGGGATAAGGGGGGCTGCAGCCACACATGGGTTGGTTGATTCACAGCAGAACTGCAGCGGAAGAGCTGCGCACCCAAATCTGTTTGAGGTATAGAGAAGTTCCCAATGCACTTCCCAAGAAGTTTCCCTGACAAATGAGCAGCTTGGAGCTGATGGAGCTGCGACAGTTTATGGAGGCTCAGGGCCATGTGTTTTAATAAATGGGTTCGCACCAGATGTCCATGCAAATCAAACATTAGCATGTGTGAAGCGTTACCTACCCAAGCACTTGCCATAACTTAGGGGACATTTTGTAGCGTGCCAGTGGGAAAAGACATTCCCCTCTGTCCTGTGAATTATGGGGTGCCAGAGAACTGCCCATACCCAGGCTCCCCTCATCCACATGCCGAATCCAAGCTCAGCTAAAAATCCTGGGATTTTAGGTCAGGATGTTGCCTGACTGCACTGGGCCTGATGGTGCAGCAGGTATTTCTTTCAAATTCCCCTCCTTCCCCAGGTCCACTAAGGACCAATCCAGAAAAGAGGGTATGGAGGTAAGAAAGAAGCAACAAAGGAAGATTGACTTGCAGAGCCATCTGGCCATTAAAATGCAGAGCTTTTGGAAAGCGGTGTTGAGTGTGTGATGCTGCATGTGGTGGAGTGGAACACTTGGCAAGCTCCAGGGTCAGGGGACCTGGCCCTAGAGCCAACAGCAAGGCTGGGAAGTAGCCAAACCCACAGGTACTGACCTGCAAGTGAACAGAGAAAGCGTTTCTTGTTGCCTTGGAGCTCTCTTATCTCTTGGTGCCACAATGAGCAGCTTTAAAACCTCCTCCAGCTGAAGTGGCGTGAAAACACGAATTTACTTGTATGGGGATGGCTTGAAGAGGTGTTCAATTTGTGTGGAATAAAAACCCAACCTAAAATTGGCTGCAGAGTGTTCTAGAGGATGCCTGCCAAAGTGTTAACTAGACCTAAATAATGTGGCTATAATGGACTTATTCCTGCTACCAGATCCCACGCTGATGCCGATATTCAAACCAGACATCCCCGACTGACAGAAGTAACAGGCGAGTTGGTGATGAAGAATATATAATAAACCAGTCTCACGGGCTGCTTTGGGCAGCTTCAAGGATAGTAGTAAAGCTGGGAAATGGTACTGCTCTAAAGAATTAAGCATCAGAGGTCACACAGAACTTGATGGCATGAGGTGAGATGTGCCATGCCCTGATGTACCGACCTCCGTGACACACAGTGACACCCTATAGAGCATCCCACCTATTTCTTATCACTATGTGCTGCTCTGAGCAACCTGTAATTGCTTCAACACCAGTAATTACTTCTTAGAGGTCTTGTGAAGGTTAAGTAGTGCAATTTAAGGAATATGGGCAAGAATCAAATGCGTGAGGTGTTGTTTGAAGAGTTACTTATTTTCTCATAGGGAAACTTGGTTGTTCACTCAGTCTAGTTTCACTCAGGAATGCCCATTAAAACTTCAATATTCAAAGCAAATGCAGAAGAAAAGTTTCAAAATCAGAAATGCTAAATTAATACACTCAAACATTCATCCCAGAAAGCTTGTTCCAGTCCAGGGAGGAGCGTTTTCCTGGGATGATCCCGCCAGAACCATAGCTCACATTGGGCTCTGAAGCTATAAATGGTTACAATTGCTCTGTTCTGGGACTGGCTTTCAATCAGCCAACAAATAAAACCTCTTAGAGAACTAATGGCTTCCAAAAAACCAAAACAACCCCGATTTGCTTTAGACAGTTTGCCAAACAGGAAGAGGAGTGAAATACGTTGAGTGATTTATTACAAGTGATTTGCCAGCTCGAGCAAGTGCATCATTGCTCTGCTTAATCTAAAGGCAGAAAATGAACACGAAGAGATGCAAAGATCTCTAAAGCAGCTGGAGTCCACTATGAGAGACCAGGGCTCCAGATTTCCTACCAGTGAGTCCTCTGCCTGTCCCCTCCATGCTGCCACTGCCCTTTCCTTCACAGCTCTTCCATTATTTCCCTTTTTCTAACCCCTTGCACAGCTTCTAACGTGCGAATGCCCGCTTGCTCTCTGCGCAGTGCTTTCCATTAACGCGCTTCAAACCTGACTTGCAGCTGCTTTGCTTATTCACCCTGGAGCCTTCCCCAGCACAGGGCCCTGCATCACATTATGTGCTGCTTCCCTGCAAGCAGAGGAATGGAGCGAAGCCATTAAACAACCTTCCTATCTTAGCAAATCTACTTCTGTAGCCAGATCCCCTGAGAAGGAACAGTATGCAAGGGTTTGGCTTTTTTTCTCCCCCAACAGCTGCCTCTTCCTTTTTACTTTTGAATTTATTCACAAGAGAAATAGTAATCAAGAAGTAAAATAGATGAGGAAAAGCCCACAGGTGAGCTTCACTTACTGTGCATTCATATCTGCCTACTTTGCTAACAGGATATGGTATAGCCTGAATAATAGCCAGACTGTAAAATATGTTAAGAATTTCTTAAACTGTAATCTCCAAGGACATGGCTAGGAAGTAATCCCTGGTTTTAGCCCTTCCATGGTAACAATGAACATCAGTTTAAACTGAGGGGATGATGACTGGAAATAATGCATTTCAGCCACATTGTTCTCAAATCAGACGGCTCATACCTCCTCAGAGAGCAGATGATTTGGGGTAAGTACACTGTGCTGCCACTGGCAACATCTACAAAGCACCTACAGGAGAAATGTAGCCCCCAGCATGTAAAGATGAAAGTTTGGTATCGAGACAGAGTACAAAGGGAACCCAAGGCTTCTCTGTGGCCTGGATTTTGGGTTATGGAAGCAGGACAGGGAGAAACTTGGAGACACATCTCTAAACATCCACAGGCTCCGGGCTTAAATCTAACAGTGTGTGCTCTCAACTGCTTTTTAGTGGGAGAAATTGTTCTGATTAGTTTGCATTTAAGTTCCCTCCCTTCAATCATAGAACCCTTAAGGTTGGAAGTGACCTTGAAGACCACCTAGTAAACTGCGGGAACACCTGAAAAGCTTTAGTGCACCAGCAGCTTTAAACTGTAACTGGCCGCTGTTTAAACCCAGCTGAAATTCATGTTCAAGATAAAAGATTGAGAAGCTATCACATGCCAGCCTGGAAGCAAAGGGACTGTGGATGTTGATGTCTTGCTCTTTTTGCCTCTCTCATTCCATGTCTCTTGCATTTTTCAAGCCTAATGCTCCAATGAACAAATGCCTCAACCCCTCAGAGCACTGAAGCACAGAAAGTGTTGATGCTGAAACCCTTTCCATGCATGGGTGTGTTAGGTGGAGCTATGTGTGGAGACCAGAAAAGCCTTTCTGAAGTCAGGAGAGATCTGCTAGTTAAACCAGCAAAAATATCAGCCTCTGCCTTTGAAGATGCAGTTGCTTTTCAGATACTTATGCTACATCTTGTTTCCAAAACTTTCTGAAGTAGGGATCTGTCACTAGACAGAGGAAACAGGCTCAACATAAGAAACTGGGATAAGGGGGGGAGATGGTTTTATTGCCCTCGATCTTGCTGGCCACTTTCCAGCTGAAGAGAAGGAGATGCAGAAGAAGGGTGGTGATTTATGGGTTTTTCTGGCTCTGAACTGCCACGTTTAGGAAAGACCCGAGCATCCCCACTCCGAGACAGCAGCCGCAAGGCAGAAAGGAGCCCGGCTGCTCGGGGCTCCGGCGGGGATGCACCGGCCCGGATCCGAATTAACCTCAGGGCAGGATTGACCCCAGGGCAGGATCTCAGCTCAGCGCTGTGGTACCGGAGGGGGTGTGGGAGGAGGCGCAGCAAAAGGAGCTGAAATCCCTCCCCCCCCGTCTTTCCCCAGATCCCGCCTGCCCGTATCCCGCTCCGGTCCGTCCCATCGGGGCTGCCCGTGACACCCTCATTCCCTACCCGGTTTCCCCCCTTCCAGGCTTCCCCCTCCTGGCCCCCCCGTCTCCGCAAAGTTTGGCCACCCGAGCCCGGGAAGGAGGTGACTGCCCGGCCCCGCTGCTCGAGGGGGACCCCGGCCCCTCACCTGGATGACCGTCTTCAGCGTGGAGGCGTCCACTATGGTGGTGCAGATGAGGGAGTCGGGATTCTGGTCCTTGCCGTAGATCTCCCCCATGGTAAAGATCATGGGGATGGCGAGGAGAAAGGAGGCGATCCAGATACAGCTGATGAACTTCTTGGTACGGCTACGGGACATGATGCTTTTGGCTTTGAAAGGATGGCAGATGGCCATGTAGCGCTCTACGCTAAGGCTGGCGATGTTGAGCGCCGTGGCGTAGGTGCAGGCGTCCCGGAGGAAGTAGTAGCCTTTGCAGACGGGCCCCCCAAAAGCCCAGGGGTGATGGACCCAGATGAAGTTGTAGAGCTCGATGGGCATGCAAAGGAGGAAGATGAGGAGGTCGGAGAAGGCGAGGCTGGCCAGGTGGTAGTGCACGGTGCTCTGCAGGTTCTGCAGCGACTTCTTGCGCACCAGCGTGTACGCCGTGATAGAGTTCCCCACCGTGCCCACCAGGAAAAGAGCCAAGTAGATGACGGTCACCATCACTTTGGAGTAGATGTCGGTGTTAACGTCCAGGTCCTCCTCGTCGGGCACTTTGGGGAGCAGGTCGGAGCGGTTGGATGCATTGGCGTAGCCGATGGGGTGCAGGTGGAGGGGGCCGCCGGTCACGGCCGGAGGAGCCGTGGCGTTCAGGTGCATCCTGGGGCCGGGCCGGTCCCAGCGGGGCTGCAGCACCGGACCCGACCCGGCGCCGCTCTCCGACGTGTGCCGCTGCCCGCGGCGTGGAAACTTGGCTCGTTTTAATGCGGAGGGGAGGAGGCGCCTGCGGTCCCGGGCTGCCGCGCGTGTGCGTGTGCGAGTCACACACCCCGCAGCACCACCACCACCACCAGCAGCCCCCTCCCCTTCCCCGCCTGAAGCCAGCCTCGGATGTGAGCAGCTCCTGCTCAACCCTCTCTGCAGCTCCCGGCGCACAGCGGTGCCTTGGAAGCGCAGGAACCTCCCTGCACACATCCACACACAAGCGCTCCCCCCACCACCCCGAAGCACACACATATACTCGCATCCAATCGCATCCTCTCCGCATGCCTCTCACAGCAGCACCGGGAGTCGCCGTGCTGCTGCTGACCGCGCTGCCGCAGAGGGCACCGGCTGTCCCCGGCCCCGGGGGTCCCTCGGCTCGCCCCCCTCCTCGCCGCAGGGGTGGCTTTTACAGCCCCAGCTCGGTCTCGAAAGTGGAGATCGGGGTGTCCATCCTCTATGCAAGCATAGGGTGAGGGTTGGTAAAGGGGCTGGTGGGGGTCCAAGCGCAGACATCCCCTCCATCGGGAAGAGGAGAGGCACCAGGGGTGCTCCATCACACTTGGATATCCGTATATCCCCCTCGTCCCTAAATAAGCACTCACACCTGCAGCTGCTGCTAGGAGAAATGCATTTAAAGGAGGAAAAAAAAACCACCTGCAAATAACTACCCCAGAAGGATGAGCACTTTGTGGTGGGGTTGCTCTTTCAGGCCTGGGGCATGGAGCCAGCACCCTGTGTGGTTCCAATGAGCTGTTTGTCCACTCAGTTATCTTCCTGATAACATCTTTACAAATGCACAGAGATGTAGGAAAATCCTATTCAGGGTATCACTGATTTATCCAGACACAGTCATAATTTGTCCCATTCATCAGCAGATGTTGAGTACCTGGTCCCCAGCAGGCAGTAGGCTCTGTGTTCACTGGGGTCCTGCTGACTGCCTGTCTATTTGAGACAAGATGTCTAATCCTGCAGTCAATCAAATCATGTCTGTGTGCAAATAGTGAGCTTTCCACCAAGAGTCAGTATTCCCCCAAACTTTCCTCCTCTTAAATCCATCCGATAGGATCACCATGAAAAACTATCCAAAATCTGATTTATTTTGTCATATTATTCCTACAAGTTTGGAGATTAATGTTTTCTGGTACTCATCCCACACTGGTTTAAAGAATGACTAATAATCCCTTAACACCAGTGTTCCTATCATTTAAAAGCTTCTGTTATGAATTTTCTATTAGCTGAGAGAAGTTTACCAGGGTTGGTGTTCCCAGCTGGACTCACCCATTGTTCCTGGTCCTTGGATGGGTTCTGGGGATGGATCAAGAATATTTATCCTGAAGAAGGAAAGTGCAAGGTGAAATAAGTGATGGCTTATAGTATCTCTTTTATGGAGATACTCAACTGGGAGGCAAAGCCCAGAGTCCCTATTCCTAACCTCCAAACTGGGGGGACCTTGTAGCTACATGTTCCAAGCACAAGCCCATGCTCCTGGACTAAAGCACTTTTCCCACAGCAAGTTATTTCCTTTGGGATCTTTGTTTCTAATGAAGAGTTATCATCCCTTTGTGATCCTATAACTTAATTTTGGCCTTGTAGAAAGCAATTGCTATCCCCACAAGAAAGATGCCCACCTGCTGGTCTAATTTTACAGTATGGATGTGCACATTCATATCCATAGCTGTCTCTAGACATGCTCTGTTTTGGATTCTGTTGCCTCTCGTTTCTGCACAATGAAGGCAATGCACAAACATGCTGCAAACAAGGAGAGTGTTGCTCATTTCTTCTCTGTCCCAGCAGCTCTTCCCAAGTGCACCATGTGCTGCCTCCTCCACTTTCCTTCTATGCCTAGCACTAGAAGGAATATCAACAGATATAGTGTAATTCTAATTACATACTGAAATACCACGTACCTGGAAATAAAGTGGCTGTTGATTTGCAATCAACATTTCAACAGGCTGGTGCAGTTTGTACCGACCAAACCTCTCCTTTCCTAGAAGCGCATTGGAAAGGTACCACCACCCAGCAAGTGGGTTGGGTGCTCCCATCTGTAAAGCCCTCAGCAGCATGTTTCTAAGAGCTAACTAATGAATTCCAGTAATTCCTTGGCAAGCCTGTCTCAGCCACACGTGGAGCATCCTCACTGTCACAGGCAGATAGCTCTGCTCTGTTCTGTTTCTCATAGAACAGAGTTGAGCAAAGAGTTCACCTGAGATGCAGCCTCACAGAAGGATGCAGCCACATGCAGAAGTGTGGGTCACTGCTTGTAAAGAAGAAAGGAAAAGAAAGCCTTGTCTCTCTCCATAAGGAAAGGGGTCAACCTCTTCTCTCATTAGAGAGCTTTATACTCAGGCAGCTTCTACCTTCTGTTCTCACATCACATTTACAGAGCTGCATACCTACCACTGGTCCACTCCTTGCAAACTCTGACTTGGGTGCAGGTAGAGGTTTATCCTGCCAAAGGACAACATCAACTCCAGTCCTGCCTCACCATGTAGCACCTCTATCCAGCACCTCTTTACCCCACTGCTGCTAGTGTGTGAAATCCCTTTCCTGGTGTGGGATAATGAAATGAGACAAAAGGATCTCTTCTTGCTTTTACCTCTTCTTGGGAAGTTTTAATCCATATATTCCCCTTCAAGCAAAAACAGAGCTGGAGATTCATCACTCTCTTCTTGTGCACCAAAGCCTCCAACCTAAATCCCTGCTGTTTGTTTCTGAACTAGCCGACCTTTCAGCTAAGCTGAGCTTGTTTTAATGTATTTTGTGTGTGTGTGTCTGTGGCTTAAAAAGGAAAAGAATCATGAAAACCAAGAGACACCTCATCTCAAATGTTACCAAAAGGCATTTACTTAAAATCTTGCAGGAAAATGTCACCCAAAGACCTCATCTATTAAAACTGCCTGGACTTTGAGCTGAGGGTCCCACAGTGCCCAAGATGCGAGGCCAACAGGTTGCTTCACTCCCTGTTATATTGACCAAAGCGCTTTTCATATTTGCTTTTTCCAGATACAGTTGGGAACTACTAGGAATTTTTCATATTAATCCTGTTCCCATCTGATTTCACCAGGTGGGATTTTTCTTAAGGGCACTGAAAGCAGCAGAGAGAAAGCTCTGCAAGAGGCAGATGCTAAGAGACAGCATCAACCTTTTCCATTGCAGTCCCAACACACAGCCCCAAATACCTGTTTGAACAGGCTTCCACTGAATCAAGCATTTAAAATGTCTTCAGATGGTGGTCCCTGTGGACTCACTATAGACAAGCTCTCCCTAAAAGTCAGGAGTTCCTAAATTGGATTAGGAAGGTAAAATCCTGGGGTGTACAGGGCTTTTTTAAGGATGCTGTGCTTGAAAAACAAGGAAGTGAGGGAGAAAGGGATGATAGAAAAAGGGACATACATCAGCTTTGTTGATGACAGTATCAGCTTTATCATTACTTACAGGCACAGAAGTACCTCCCTTCCTCCACTCAACATATTGCAGAATGAAGTATTGCTAGTTTGGATGAGCAATAAAAGATTCCCAACGGCTCCATGTTATTTACTGCCTTTGGCTGAACTAATTTCAGTAGAGTGTTTTAAATAAAACCAGTTGATACATGTTTATTGCCTCTGATTTTCGTAGCAGGGAACCTGCTGAGATTGCACATGGAGAGCACACTGGTGTGTGGGCTGGACCATACCCAGAGCAGAGCAAAGCTCACGAGCTCCCAGCATTTGTGTCTCTGGGGCAGATTTCAACACAAAAATGGGCAACCCAAAAAGCAGAACACACCAAGATGTGTTCGATGGCATTGGTAAGAGAATTACCCTGAGGAAGGATCGATCTCTGGGAATGGACAACTGGGAAATGAGGTGTGCAGACACCTTTTACAGCTCCTATTTTCTATGTGCTGCATGGTCAGTCCTTACTGGAGCAAAAACTCCATTAAAGTTAATGGTGATAGACACTAATATTTGTCTCAAAGAGGCTGATACATTAAGTGGACACGCAGGGGAGACATCAAACACTTGAGTTTAGATATAAAGCAGGTTTTGGGTCCCCTGAGCTGTTATTGCAACAAGCCCAAATGAGATTCCTCACGGCAACAAGTGCATTTTACCTTCATATAGGAATACAAGTGTTCAACACACAGGCAGTCATACTCACACTGCACACAGGGTTTCCCTTCAGAAATCCTGCTTTATTCCAGGAGCACATAAGAAAGATCAGGAACAGAGGAATCCAAAGGGAGCGTCTGCGCTCGCTGCAGCCGGGATGCTCTCCCGCAGCCCCAAGCACGGCGCTGGCACCCTCAGCGCTCATGCAGACGGGCAGTGCTTGTGCAGCCCTGGCTCTCCGGAGCTGCAACAGCTCCAGCATCGATGCTTCCAACAGCTCCGCTCAGCGGTGCCAGCTCGGAGCACAGCCCTGCCTGCTGGGACCGCTCCAGCTCCGGCTCAGCACCGTCCCTTCTCCCTGCACAGCCCTCCAGCATCTCTCCGGAAGCCTCAGGGGCACAGATTATCCTCATTCTCTCACCTCCCCATCCCCAAAATTCCACTGTTTTTCAAAATTTCAGTGCAATTTTAAAATGTAAATGGGAAAGCAGCACAGGAAACTGGCCAAGTACACTTTACTGCCTTTTCCCAGTGACCCTCCCATACGTTTGAAATGCTCCCAAATCCTTTTTAAATCCCTTGGATTTCAGGAAATACACAAAGCACCAGGCATGCTTTGTGCTCTTTCCTAGGGTGTCTCCTTTATTAAATGCTGGAAATGCCATGGGCTGGTTGGGCTTTCTCCTTGGCTGTACGGAACCAAACAAGGTGACATTTCTTCAGACACCCCTCTGCCTTCATCCTTTAGCCCCATAAAGGCCCCTTCCTTACACCAGGGAGACCAGGGCTTCAGGATGCAGTGCCAGGGAGATTCCCAGTGGAAATTTTCCTGGGATCAAAGAATAATAGAATAGTTTGGGTTGGAAAGGACCTTAAGATCATCCAGTTCCAACCCCCTGCCATAGGCAGGGACACCTCACACTAAACCAT
>JBCJKH010050735.1:0-22575 GCA_039877255.1 Loriculus beryllinus | reverse complement strand
CCCTTTAAAGCACTAAAATGGAGTCACATCTCCGGAGAGGCAACTCAACCACCTATCTGGCACTAAAATACAAGGGGGCATCCATTGGTGGGAGTGATACAAGTCACTGTCCTTCAATAAGTGATGGATATCATGGCTGCATGGCCAGCTTTAACCCCTGAAATCACCTTGCCTGGGAGGTGGCGAACCTCTGGCTGAAGGGGTTTTGATGCTAGCAAAGGTCTCCATCTCCTGCTCCACACACAGGTGTCCTCCTTACATATACTGGTGGTCAAGGGCTCCACTGGCACTTGGTGTTACCTGGAGGACTAAGATGGGATGGAAGCTGGTACCAGGAACTGCACTGGCCCTCTTGCCTGCATGGAGAGGAAGATGCTATAAAAATATCTTGTGTTTTCCAGAAGGATTGAGGAGCTTAATCCTGATGCAACTCATGCGCACCTGGGGTTGCTTTGGGGAAATTCAGCCTTTTGAACCTCCTATCCAAACTACTTTAAGCTCCCAGCATGTCATTAAAAAGCCAAATAAATTCAAAGAGGACAACACCAAGTCCAATGTCACATCCTAGGCAATCCTCAAACCGCATTGAAACACTCCAATAATTACTTAAGGCGGAGTAGATTTGAGGGACAACTAATCCTCAGCGTGCAGCGTCTCAAAGATGCAAAGCTATGTTGTTTCCAGCACATCTAATCCTGAGTCCCAGGGATATTTCCCTGCCAGAGTGGGAGAGCAAATGTCTTTTCACAACGTGAGACACTGAGTTTGCAAGACTCTGAAAAAATTAGAAAGAGCAATAGGAGAAGAACAAAAACCCACAACCACAAAAAAAAAAAAAAAAGCCAAAAAAATAAACCCTACAGGAATCCTTTCCACAGTACAAATCCCTGTGCAGATACAGTTTTTTTCCCCACCAATGGTAGTGCAGATGGGAATACCCTGGACCAGGTAGGATGTGGCACAACTTGGTGCCCAGGCTGGGTTAGCCCTGGGAAAGCCCCACAGAGCCACCCCTTTAGGATGCGACCCTGAGAACATGTCAAGCTGCCCTGAGAAAGCTCTGTCCCAGAGGAATGAGGCCAAGGAGGAGAGGAAGAAGGGACCTGGAGCAAGCCTAGGAAATACCTGACTTTCCACTGTCACAAACCACTAAGCAAAGACCTGGGCATACTGGGCAAGGAGACCACAAGCTGCTTCCTGACAATTAAGCTCAAGCTTTTCTTCAGAGAAGCAAGGGGTGCGTCACATTGCAGGAACTAGCTAGCACCAATCACAACATGCTAAAAGGAAAATACCTGGTCCACCCAGCTTTCCCACCACAGGTATGCTCGGCTCTTTGCAGAGAGGAGCACTGCCACCTCCCAAAACTGCCAGAACTTGAGGAAAAAAGTAAAAATCAGCAAGTGAAAACAGTAACCTCAGAGACTCCCACAAAAAAAAACCAACCTAACCCATTTTTATTCTTATCTAGATATGTCTGTGGTGTTCATTCAACACCCTGCACACCACCAATTGCCTCAGGCAAGCATCCAGAGGCAGAGACCAGCTCCCTGCTGCATGCTCACACCTCCCAGGGAAGGCAATATTCCCAGCAGGAATCACTAAACAAGCAAGAGCTTCCACCCCTTGCCAATGGCTTCCCCATGTTGGCAGGAAGAGCAGGGAACAAAGGGAAGGCTCCCACTCATCAGGATTCTCTGCTGACACAGCTACTCATCTATAAGATGCTATAGGTGCCTCTAAAGTCCCTGTGCTCAGGAGCACAGTGCTAGGTCTAACAACATGGGGGGAACTCCAAGGGGACTCTAATATATGGTGGCATACCCTGATAGTTACGCAGAAGGCATTTGGGAGACACAGGAAGGTTTGAGCATGTGGCTTTTAAGACCAAGAGCTCCAGCAGGTCCTGTGCTGCACAGGGTTACAAAACAGAACAGAGGAAGCCTTCCCAAACTGAGGCAGTGCTCAGCTGCCCCAGCTCAGGGCTGATCCACCCATGTCTTCAGGTAAGAAGTGTTGTGTTGTGGCATCTTCCCTCCCCCCTCCCTTTTTTTCTTATTGTAGATGACTAGCCTGGGGCATCTGGAAACACCTCAGCCCTCAAGAAAGTGCTAACTGCAGTCCACAAAAAGGCAGATAATCAGCTGCTTTTAGACACTCATGAACTTGGCATCTGAAAAATGGAAGGGCATGAAACTGTTAGCAATCATTTACAATAATGGGATTTTGTTAAAAACTTTCTGTGGAGACACGCTTATGCCTTAATTTGACTACACAGGTTTACAAGGGCATGGACAAGCTGGGACAGATCACAGAATATCCCTTTAAAAGATGCTCTTAGAAACAACACATACAAACAGAGCTAATACTTAAAACAACCCTCACGCCTTTATTTAAACTCAGGCGCGGAGCAACCCATCTCCAAGCAGCACCTGGATGTCTTCCTAGCTCACCACAGCACCTGACATCACAGACTCTGCTCTGAAGCCTTGGCACACACACCATGGCCTCCCAGCCAGGGAGGATTAACCACTCGTCTGGATTTGGTCCCAAAGCATATAGCAGAATGGCTCGGGTCACTCGCAAGCCACCACTGGAGGCTTTTTCCATAGCACAGAACACACACAGAACAGGGCAGAGAGATGTTTAAAACATGGATGACAAGAACCAGTAGGGCAATACTTGCCTGCAGCACATGGCAATGGTGAAGGCAACCACGACACATATCTCCACTATAGAGGTGGACAACACACACATTGTCGAAGAACACCAGCTCCCATTTTACCTTCAGTCCCCAAAATACTTCATCACAGATGCTCCTCTATTTACCTAGGCACAGTAAATCGTGCATCTTCAGCAATTACACCATACTACCTCTTTTGGTCAAGTCGTGTTTCAAAGAGCAGGCACAGGAACACCCTGGGACGATTCAGACCAGCCATTGCCGCATGGCTTTGGCCAGCCACCACTTGCTGCCAAAAGGTTTGGTCAAGCCTGGCAAGCTCCCCAGCATGCTCGCTGGGGCCTGCAGGTACCCAAAGCTACAGGGCACCTGAGCACAGCTCTAACTTTTTCTTAAGCATAAGGATAAGGTATTTAAAATAAATCAGACTTAGTTCTTAAGCTGGTTTATTATCTCATGGTCAGACTGTTGAACAGATGCCCCCTTTCAAGCCTTGGGTAGAGCTAACTCCCACATCTCTCTTGCACTCATTTGCAGAGTCTTAATTTTTAGAGCAACTGGCACACGCTTGCTAGGGGATTTCAAGAGTGCAGAACCCCTGGACTCCAAGCGTTCAATGCTGCAGGGTGCTGGGCAGCTGCAGGATCTGCAAGCTGCAGTGCTCCCTGGCCTATGAAAAGGTGGAAGAAAGGTTTTAGGAAGATGCAGGCACTTGCGGGGGGAGTGGGGGGAGAGTGCTTCTTGGTTTCCATGCTATTTCTTTCAAGAGGGTGTAGAGAAGCCAGCAGAGCTATGGTGAAAGGGAGACCAGGCACTGTTCTCAGGCTCTCAGCAGATAACCGGCAGATAACCAAGATGTGGGAGGATTCCTGGCATTCCAGCAGCAGCAGCAGAAGGTAAGAGAACCCCCCCTTCCCCGAAACCCCTTCCCAAGCAGACACTGCCAGCACTGCCCGGTAAGGAAGGCAAGCGGCACTGAGATATGCTTCTTGCTCATAACCACTGCAGACAGAGCATGTGCACAGAAGCATTTGCTCTCTTCTCCCTAGGAAGAGCTGCAGCTCTTGCTGCACGAGGAGCACGGCCCCACGCAGCTACCCTGCAAGATGAGCTGACAACCGCATGTAGCATCCCTGTCCCATACTGGCTGGATCCAGTGCTCCACCATTTGACAGCCGAGCTCTGATATTCGTGCTGCCACACGTCCCGGGGCTCGGTGCCTGCCTGGCAAGTCTCGGCAGAGTACCGAGCCAGGGCCCGCAAGTGCGCCGTTAGCACCGGCACCCCTGGGAACCGGCCCTGGCTTACTGCGATGAGCACCCGCAGCTCCCATCTCACCTCCTTGAATCATTTCTCATGCATTTTCACCTGCCTTTTCCTCATTTCTCCTGAAATCGGCCATCCAGAGGTGAGTGCCATGGGCTTTGCCGGAGCCGGCAGCTCTGAGTGCAAGGTGCATGCCCCCTTTCTCTATGTAATGCCACCCTCAAACCCACGTTTGGGTTTTTAACCTGCCATTGGGATTTTAACATGCAATTACAAAGTGCTGTTACAGGGCAGGGAAAAGAAAAAAAAAACAGGGAGAAGAGTTTGCTCTCCCACCAGCAGAGTTACGAAACAACCTGCTGGCAGAGTTCACAGAAGGCATCAGAAGTATGCAGCAAGGAGCCAGGCTCTTATCGAGGAATTTAACCCCTCTCCTCAGGGAGCTGGAGATGTCTCTGAATGGGAGGGAGGATGGACAGCTTTACCCTGTGGATGCAGACTGTGAAGGGAGGCTCCTGGCACGGGTAGCTGAGACCTGACACCACTTCGGCTGCACCGTGGGCTCTGGCCAGCATTTTCAGTGCTAAGAGGGACCGCGATGCTGCTTCTTCAAGTAGTGCTTGGGTGTGCCATATCGGTGGCAAAGCTGCCGGGGATGTGGTGGCAGCTCCCGGTGCAAAGCCATTCAGGGCTCGACCGACTCAGATACAACCAGCACAGCAATGGGCAGGTGGCACAGGCACTCGGGCTGTTGTAGTGCTGAACGCTGCTCCCAGTCATCCCAGCCCGGGCTCTCGTTAATGGATTCTGGGTTTCTGCAGCGGTACTCTGCCCACAGGTCACCTCCTCGCCACCCCTGCCCCGCTCCGTACCCGCGGGCACATCGTGGCACTTCACACCCCCACAGGACGGGGCTATCACCGCCGACGGTGGGCCCTACCAGGCGGGCGACGCGCTCGCTGTCCCCGTTGGAGTGGGGGCTCGATCCGAGGAGACCCCGCAGCAGCAGCAATCACCCTTCCCGGGGCTGGTCCCCGGGTGCCGGCCCGGCTGCGGGCAGGGCCTCGCCGCGTCCAAGTACCGCAAAGCAGCGGCCCCTCGCCGGGAGGCCCGGACAGGCCCCACCGCACCGGTGCGCACTCACCTGCCGCCGCCCCAGTCACGGCTACGCGGCTGCAGTTCCGCTCCCCTGAGGCTGCCGCTCCCCTCCGGCCCGGCCCGGCCCGTCCCGTCCCACCCTGTCCCCGCTGCTCCGCTCCGCAGCGCGGAGCCGCAGCGCCCGCCGCTCCGCCACCACAGCCCTTCCCGCCCCGCGCCCCGCCCCCGGCCCCGCCCCCGCCAGGTGAGACACGCCCCCTCCTCATGCCACGCCCCCCCGGCAGGTAAGCCCCGTCCCCCCGCCCGCTCCCAGCACCCCAAGTCCTGCAGGATCCGGGGTGCTGGGAAAGGAAATCGCTGATTCTCTTCTCCTTGTAACAAAAAAGTATCAGATTCTTATTTTTTTAATAAAAACCTACTTAAATTCTTATATTTTTTAAAGTCTTGAATTCTCCCATCTTTTCACCAAAAAGAACTCTTAAATTCTCCTTTTTTCCCCAAAAAGGCTTAAATTCTCCTTCTAAAAATCCTCACTTTTTTTAAAAAAAAAAACATTAAATTCTCCTTCCATTTAAAAAAGAGGTCGTAAATTCTTTTAAAAATAATAATAAAAAAGGCTTAAATAATTATAATGTATTTTTAAAAGAAGTCTCTAATTCTCCTTTTTTAGTAAGAAAACCAACCAAAGCCACACTGTATTTCTCTACCCCCAGCTCCCGGCCCCGCAGAGCCATGCAGATGGGCTCATTCCCCTCCGGAAGCTCTCAGCTGTACCTAAAAGCCAGTGGCTGTCCAGTGGACTGCCCAGGACTCCACCTGCCCCAGCAGGAGACAACCCCTTTCCACAGAGAGAGAGCTCAGCCTGCACTAGGAGGTGGGCATAGCTCCTGCACCCAGTGCCCTTCAGTTGTCCAGGGGCTTCTAATGCCCAAAAACTGCAGAGAGGAGATGGGAGAGAGACCGGTTCAGCTGGTTTGGGAAGAAGCAGGTGCCTGCTGCCGTGTCTGAGGCTTTGGAAACTCCTTGCCTCCTCCCTTCACCTGCTTTTCCCCGAAGACCCACTTAAAAGCTCCTCATGCCTTGCATGACAGTGACCTTCCTCCATGGCCCACCAACAAATGAGGGTGGCTGTGATGGTGATGTGAAGGTGCTTCAGCCATGCCTGTGCTGGTGCAACCCCAGTGCTAGCAGTGGGGCAGACACACAGTTACCTGTATATTTCTTTATCCAGAAGCTCCTGTGAAATGTCCTACCACTCATGAGAAAGAATAGCCTACCCATCAGACCACAAGTCCCGAGGTGGCAGCTTTAAAAGGGATTTCAAAACTGCTGCTCCATCATGAAATGTGTGTTAATTTTTACGTATAGTCAGAAAAATCCCCATCTCATGTGGACCTCACTGTATTTATGACAACCTTAGCTACTTGCTTCTCTGCATCCAAGCTGCTGGGATTAAGAGGTGATGCAACATACGAGTGTGTAGCTGTCACTCGGCAGCTTTAATTGGGTTTTTAAATGAAGTTTTCTGTTGTCCTGACGTATTCCTCATAATTATGATCTCCTAAAATCAGATAATGAATCTGGCGCTCTGTAACACGGGCCATGCCCTGGAGACCTTACAGCACAGGAGGAACAAAGATCCCTATAAGAAAACAACAAAAGCTGTTCTCAGGAGATACATATCTTATTTATTAGCTTGGATACTCTTCTGAGATCCTAATCGGACACAAATTGAGCAGAGGTTCATTTGCCACTACTGAGGTTTGTTGTCTGCCTTTAATAAAAAGATTTTGAGTTTTAAATCTTTCTACCTTTAGCAGCTTGTAAAAAGATTGGAAATCTCTTTTCACTTGTAAAAGTAAAGCTATTACTCTAAAATAAACTTCAAACTGCACCTATGTGTCTACATGAACCCTTTATCCCCCACCCTACAAACTGTTCTCCCACACCTTCCATCGGCTGGGATGAATGAAAGAGTCCACGGGACAGTTTCATACTGGTGAGCCCTTGCCCGCCAGCTACTCATGGATCACCTTCTCCAACACTTGCAGTGTCTCAGCCAACCTCCAGATTTATTCCCGAAGCTGCTATGGTGCCAAAGCCATCCTCAGGGACTGACCCAGGAACAGCGACTGAACTGGTTTCTGACTTGTGCTCATTGGTTTCTCACTGGCTTTTCTAAAGGTAGTTGTACACTGAACAGCCAAGCTACTTTCGGGAGGAGAGTGGAGCTATCTCAGCATCTTGAGCAGCTGAATTATAACCAAGCAGGTCCTCTGGTCTCTCCAGCAGCCTCCCTGTTGCAGATGAGATAGTAACCCTATCTGAGTTTCCCCAAAGAAGGTGATGCTGTCTTGCTGATATACTCAGGAGTGCAACAAGAAGACTCCTTGTTCTGATGCTCCTTAACATACAGAATTTGTCTGCACAAAAACCCCTCTCATGAGTACAAATGTACTGTGTGCTAGCAGCAGCTCATCATTTGGTGACCAGCTGTCTCCTCTCTTAACAAAGCATACCTCCACTGAGAGGGCCACCTGTGCCAGCTCAAGCACAGCAGTGTTAGCTCCTGCTACAACTTTTCACTGAATAGTCAGCACTGGGGATAAGGGGAAAACAGTTAATTGAGGCACCAGAATCCGCAGAGATGCTGAGTTTTAGCTTTTGAGCTGAAATCCAAAACCACCTGAGCTGAGGCAGGGAGAGAAGACTAGAGGAAAGTTAAATTTGCAAGCCCATCTCAAAAAGGAGAAAGTCAGAATTCAGGTTTTCAGAGGTGCTCCACGTCCACTGGTGTTCACAGGAGCTGAATGCGGTCAGCATCATCCAGCTATCAGGCTATCAAACATTCTTGCTGGCCTGAAGGTCATCTGTTCTTTCACCATCTCCCACCAGGCATTGCTGAAGGCAGGAGCTGCAGTCCCCTTGCTCCCGGGGGGCAAGGGCTGCATGGTTTCCACTGTGCTTTTCTCTCCTTCTCCCCTTGCCATGGGTTCCTTGAAACCTTGGGAATCTGCCTCCAGACCCTGTGAGCCTCAGGAAACTTGTCAGTCATCACCCCTTCCCAACATAGCCATGACATTTCATATGCCACAGAGAAATAACCCTTGCCCAAGACAGCATGCAGAAGGGCACATTTCCTCCAAAAGATGAGCTTCCCTCTCAAATTGAAACAACTGCCCCCCAAATACTGGCATTTCTGGGGAAGGACTGCCTGCTGTTGCTCAGCATATACTTGTAACAGGGTTGTGAAGTGCCTGTTGATCCTTGCAGCAGTCTTAGGACTTCAGGAAAGTTTGGAGGATGTGAAGCCTTTACAGGTTTCTTTGGAAGGTTTTGAACCCACCATTGTTTTTCTGGCAAGGGTTTTATTATGCAACCACACTCTGCTCTACCAAGAAACAGAAGATGCTGCCTTGAGTGTAACAAAAGGGCTTGTATGGAAGAATTTTTTCCTCTGTTTCTAGGACAACAAGAGACACGAGAGAGAAAAAGATGCTGCAGCATCACAGGAAAGCTGAATTGGGCTCAGCACTGCAAAGCCACTGCAGCTGACTGCCAGTGTATCATGGACTGCACTCCACCATTCCCACCTGCAGGCCTGCTTGGATTAGAACTTGCAGGGATGAGAAACCTTGGTCTAGTGGGAAGGCTAGCTATTCTCCGTCAAGGGCAAGCCTTCTGGACTATGAAACTTGATATATTTCCTGTCCTCCTCCTTTATTCAATGAAGTATTCATTCTGCTTCTGCAGCAAGCCTGCAAAAGTTGCTGAGCACTTGTGTCCTGCAGCTGCAGTAGAAGCCAGGATGCCCAACAGCATCCTGTGGGATTGCAGCCCCAGACAGCAAACTTTTTGGCTACACTGGTTTTCTTATGTATTTGGATTGCACCTCATAGGTATACAGCAGTTTTCTGGAAACAATAACAGTAGTGTGTGTCTGTCTTCCACAACGATGGTGGTGGGAGCTGTGAAGGGTGATGACCTGCAAAGGGTCTCGTGAAAAGTGGTGCTCAGGAAACTCACAGTGAAGACAAATGAGAGCTAAGTAGACAGGTAGCATTGTAAAAAACCATGATGGGGTCAGACCCAGAAATCTTAGGAACCTATATCCTCCAGAAACATGCACTGCCTCCCCTTTGCTAGAATGGCTCTTGCAAAAGGTCCAAATCAGCAAAACCTACCTTTACAGTGGAAGAGAATAGCTCAAAATGTGGAGCAGGGCTCCCACTTGCACCTTTGCAGCAAAAAAAGTAGAAAAATTAAGAAAAAAAGGCTGAAATTAGTTTGGAGCTCCTGCATTCCTGTCCAGTGTCCCCAGGGGAGAGTATGGCTGGGTTATTACACCTTCATTGCCATTCCCCACTTCAACAGCAGCTCAGCTGTGTGACAACAGGGGAGAAAGAAACAACTGAAACAACAGTGGATGAAAATGAAGAGAAACACGGATGGAAATAGAGAGGAGAAATAGAAAGGGAAAAGGGCAACAATGTCAGGAGGAGAAAAAATGCCCACGACACATCCCGTAAACCTTTATTTCTTGTCCATGTGCTGTGTAGGATTCTTAAGATCTGCCTTTCGCCTAGGAAATAGCCCCATTAATTATGGCTGTTGAGTATGGGAATGCAGCAGCTCTTTGCCGCTCTGCTGCTGGGTGAGCCTGTGACCCGAGCTGTCCGGGTTTCCCAAGCGTTTAGCAGTGCGGTCATGCTAATTTAGTTTAGGTTTTTCAAAGGCTTGCCGGAAAAAGTCCTCTCCTTCCCAGAGGCATTGAAAGTTTTGACCTTCTGACCTTCCCTTTTACTAGGAGGTTCAAAAGCAGCATTGCAGCTGTTAAAGTTTTTCTTCATGCCTCAGTGATTGTCTGATGGGGGACCAAGCTGGTGTTTATCAAGGCTTGACCTCTCTTCTCTGAGCCCAGAGATGTCTCTTTCTCGCAGTGCTACAGGCAGTGCCATGCTGGAAACGTCCCTGCCTTGCTATTCATTCCCTCCCTGCATGCAAACTCAGTGGTACCCATTACTAATCCATCCCCCACCAGGAGCTGAGGTTCCCGGCACTGATCCCATTTGTCCATCAAGCTGCAGATTCATTTACATTTAATCCACCGTGACTTGTCTGTGAAACATGACCCTCCTCCTGCTCCGATGCTGGCATCCATTTGGCTTTCAAAAGCCAACTGTTGGTTTCTAAAGAAAAATATAAGTATAAACCCCCTCCCAACAGGCTACCGCTGGGCTCGCAAGGACCTGTGGTGTCTTACCCTCCCCTCCACTGTCAAGACTCATTATTTTCAGAAGACGCCCTCCTCTTAATTTATATCTTTGTCACACGCTGTGTCTATGGTGCCAGACTCCTTCTCCTCAAGGACCAACACCAGCAAAGCACTGGAGCAGAGGTTTAGCTTCAAGCATGTTGTTTCAGGATAACACCGCACATCGCGCATCCCCTAGCTGAGAAGCTAGGCCTGATTCATTACTGTTGGATCCTGCATATTTACTCACAGCACCCTGATTTCAAGCCAGAACAGGGGTCAGTGCCTTCTGCTTTGCACAAGTCCCACCAGCCCAACCCAGTGATGTAACATTAAGTTAGGATGCAAAATGAGGTGTGAAGAGGAGGGAGAGGAAAAGTTTCTGAATTGCCAGTCCCTAGAGTTTTGGGATTAACCACATTCACACCAACACATGAGGGTCATTAACGCAGTCATTAAAAAAAGGGAGAGTCCTGCTGCGAATAATGACATGTGCTTCACACTGGCAGGTGCCTGGTCCCTGTGGTGGAGACTTGAAGGTGGTGAAACAGCAATGAGCTCCTTCCTGCAGACACCTCCAGGGCGGGAGCAGCCCTCATCCTTTGTACAACTGTCCTGCCACCTGAAACCGGTGGTAAGCACAGAAACGTGCATGGGTGAGGGTCTCAGTTGCCCTGGTTTATGTCCCCAGCATCCATCCCCAGCTCTCTGCAGAAAGGTGCTTGTGGTAGAAGCTGGGGTAGGGACCAGCTCTCTGGGCTTCTGAATCCCTGCTCAGTTATTATCTCCTTAGGTGAGCTCAGCTTCCTTAGCTGCAAAACGGGGATAATGTTTACTTTGCTTGCAGGGGTGTGGAAGACTGTTTAATTAATGTTTATGAAGTGCTTTCAGATCTGTGAACAAGAAAGGTGAGATAAGCAGAAAGGATTCATGAGGTAGGTGCAAAGCATTATGATGAATTATTGCGATTCAAAGGTAAATTATTGTTATTGCTGCTTAATAAGCAGATACAGCCATCAGCCTTGGTCAATCTGATCTCTAATTCTGTTAGCTTCTTTTCATCTGCTTCCCCACAGGAGCGTGGTTTCACCCCACTACTTTCACCCAGTTGAATATAATAACCCAATAAATCATATGGGTCTGACCCATCTCTCCCATCTTCTGGTGGAAAGAAGGACGACGCAGCCAACCTCAGCGATAGCGTAAATGAGACCTGCAGTAGGGTGGCTTCAACTTTCACTGCCGTCATGAGCTTCTCACCTGTAATGACATCTGGTGAAGGCAGACCACTCTTCTTTTGCAATGAGGAACATCCCCAGAAGCTGATCCTTATCCAGCTTCAACCAGCAAGCTTGCTGGCTGGGCTTCTTCAAAGCCCACTGCAGGTCAGGAGGTGTGAGTGCCCAGATGTGATCCCAGTGCTCATGGTCACCACCCGTCAGATGAGCTGGTGAACATACATGTGTGAATGCCCCTAGCCCAGCCTTTGTTTAGAAAGGCTTAAAGTCTCTGTAAGACCTTGCACCGGTGATGGGTTAGGAGAGCATGGGATCAGTGACACAGCAAACAGGCATGTAGGAACTCTAAGCTGGGCTGAAAAGAGTCTTCAGGTAGTTTGGCCATCTCTGCCTTGAAACCAGAGAGCCTGACCTGTTATAAACCACTGTGAGTAATGTGAATCCAGGGCTGGTATGAGCAGGTTTTTCTGGTTCTCGCGGTAGACTTTCCCCCTCCTCCCCTGCCTGGGCTCCTAATTTTACACTGGGAGGGCACCTGAGCCTGGGAGGAGCCTGGCTTCCATCCTTTGGGACACCTTTTCCTGCTCTCTACCTGTGCCATTCCCGTTGGTCCCAAATTGCTTTTCCAATACCATGCCTCAGAAGCCACCTGCCAGCCTGTGCTTTCAGAAAACTCCATGTTACACATGGCCAGCCCCACATCTCCAGCCTCACAGTCCTCTCTCTCATGCCACCTAAACTGGGCACTCTCTCACAGCCTCATTCTGCTGCGGTTGCTGGTGCCAGGCATTAGAACACAGCACAGTCCTGCATCAGGCCTGTCCCTTGGTGACACCCAAGTGGGGACCTTGGACAGAAATGAGGAGAGTCCCAAGCCCAGATTGTTTTGGGTACTAACCTGGACATCCAAGACCACTTCTACACATCAAACCTGCAAAGGACAGGCAAGTTCTCTAGTTTCTGATTGTCCTGTATTACTTTTATACTCGTGACTATTTCATATTTTTTTCCAGATAGGAAGCCCAGGGTTACATAGGAAGACCCTAGTTCAGCAAGATATTTATGCCTTGCCTGGAGCACATCATCAAAGACTTAGGCCGCTGCAGGATTGAAGCATGGATTTCAGTCCTATTAAGTCAAAGCTCTTCAATGAACAAGGACGAATGGAGGCCTAAAGTTGCTCCAGAGAGAGGTGATTGGCACATCTTCTCACTTCAGCTGTGTCTCCCTGGAAATCCCAGTCTGCTGGGAAAACACCCAAGCAGCTGTCTCCTGTATAAGTACAATGAAGATAACAATAGCTATTTCAAGTACTAACTGGGTCCTATATGCACCTGAAACACAGAAAGAATAACACCTAAATAAAGAGGAGCAGAGGGGGATTTTTTTTCCTCTTTGTCAAGATTTTGCAGCTTCTCTTTCAATTTTAAGGGTAAATTGTTATTATCTTCAAGGGACTGATTTCTTACTAGCTATGGCTCTTACGTGAAGATGCTGTTTTTCAGGATACTTTATTTGCTCTCCACATCCAGAGTACACGATTTAGGTTAGGTAATGTATCTCAGTCAACTGGAATTCATTTGGAAAGCCAAAGAGAAAATAGATCTATTACCTACTATGCTAAAAATAAATAGTACCCAATGCCTACGAAGTACTGCTGTATTCTTAACCCAAGGTTTTCTAGTAACTACATAAATAAATAATGCCAACAAAGTTGCCTTTCCATTTGTATGCTAGCAGTATGCCTGAAATAGAAATATCATCCAACAGATGCATATTCAGCATGTATCTTCCTTTCTATCGGAAAATCAGTAAATTGGCTTTTGCTTCCATAATGCTGAGCTCTTGACAATTTTTGAGTGCAGCCATGCTCAGCACATGGCAGGCAGCTCTAATAACAGGCAATCTAAGCAGAAAGGAGGATTTAGACTGCCCTTGCTCACGGATATTTTCCACCTCTTAATGGTCAAGATTTGCCTTCAGGGTCAGGGGCAGCCCAGCACCCACGGAGCTCTGCAAATTGTTGCTTATCTCCCATACCTTGCACGAGCCAGCATAGCCTCAAAACAGATGCAACAACCCTGAGAAGGACATGCCAGGGCAGGTGTTGCCACCTCCATATGGCTCTCTGGCAAGTCCTGCTTTTCCCACCAAGCATCCCCCCCTTTTCCCATCAGGCATGGGAAATATGCCTGGCTGACATTCAGAGGAGGCGGAAAACAACTGAACAGCCAGAAACTTTAGACAGGATGAAGCCTGGACTCAGTCACCCTCAACAAGGGGAGTTTTAGAAAACATCACCTTTGTGAAACCAGAGAGAGAAGTCAATACAGAGCCTGGCATGGGCAATGAAATATGTATGTACCTAGGATCTCATCCAGCCCTCTCCAGCCACTGTACTTCTTGCCTTTGCATTCAAGGGTGGCTGGATCCCATCCAAAAAAAGATGCAGGGGAACAAATGTAGCCCTGGCAACCCCTTCAAGGCAGGGAGGAACAAAGAGGACCCCCGGGCTGAATTTGTTTCCATTTTTAATCCTTATCTATACCCATCACCCCCTTGCATGGAAAGAGGCTTCTCAGCTGTATAGATTTGCATTGCTATGGGAGTTTGAAGTGATAAAACATTTGGCCTGCCTATTCAGAAGCAATTAGTGATTCAAAGCAGCCTGAAACACAGAATCATCTTAAAGGGGCCTGGTTTTCCAAGAGACAGGTGCTCTGGGGGAAAATTGAGGGGTTTAGAAAAAAAAATAAAAAATCCCTGGCTGCTAAAAAATCGATTTTCTTCACGTGGTAGTAGGGAAAATAAATATTGCACAGAAAATTCCAGCTTAGCCTGGTAAAATCCAGGAGGAGGTGGGAAGAAATAACTGAATTTACAGTAGTGATACAAATAATGCTTTATCTATAGAACACACCTAAATTACATGTTCCTTTTCCAGGTTAAGGATTTCCTCTCACCCCCTACTAACGCTGCCATCCCAGCACCCCTGTCCCAACACAGCATCAGCCCCAGTCAGAATTTCTTACCCAGATCTCCTATCAAAGGAGGAGGTGTTTTTTTTGGTTTTTTTTTTTTTTTTGTTGTTTTTTTTTGTTTTTTTTTTTTTTGGGGGTTATTTCTCTTAGATCTTTAAATCCACCTAGGCAAAAGAGCAGCCTACCAGCCCTTGGCTTGGCTGCATGGACCAGCTAGTCCTTGCTGCTGATGTGGGAGAGCAAACTGAGGCAAGAAACGAGACCTGCACCACAGCCCATCCTGTCTCTGACAGGATGAAAAGCCCTGGAAAGGCAGCCCAGGGATGGCCAGCTCTCAGGGTCCCTGGGGAAAGGCAAGCAAATCCACACCGAGGGAGAGCTTGCCTGTGTAGACACATCAGGGCAGGGCAAGCTGGAATACCTTTCCCCCTGTGCAGGAGAGAAAGAGTCTACCCTCCCCATAAAGGAGTTGTCCTAATGTGTCCTCCCCATGCAGCTCCTTTTCTCCCACTGTAATCAGGAGGCATAAATAGGTGCCTGCAACAGGCAACGGAGAGCAAAGCGAGGCTTTTATTTGATGCGGTGGAAGCTCCAGCTCCTCCCTATCTCCACACTGCTGAGTTATGCTGACACAACCACTGAATTGCTGGATCCAGGAGGAAAAAGGGAGAAGATCTCTAACTTCCATCTGGAGGCATCTTCTCCTCCCCACTGTACTGTGTGCAGCACCTGGGCTCCCTTGCAAAAGCATCCTTGTCAGCCAAAGTCATTTCCACCACACGTGCCACATTGCTCTGGGGCTGCTATTGGGGCTTTGCCAGACAGAAACCAGCAGAATACTGTAGGAAAGGGTAGGGCTGAGTTAAAAAAAAAGAGGATTTCTTCAAGAGAGCTCTTGAAAGCTAACAGGACAGAGGGCCACAGCTGGTTGCGGATGCATTCTAAACAGCTTTTTAATCTGAGAGCAAATAGATCCATCACTGTCTCTTAACATCTGTCTGGAAAGCAGGATCGGTGAGGGCAATAATCTTCCAGGCTATTACATGCAGACTAAGAGAGAAATGAGGCAGCAGATAGATTTGGCACCCCTCAGGGGTTTCCAAGGTGAAGCAGCCATTGTGAACGGGTGCTGCTCTGCCCCAGCAAGTGATGGAGGAACACCCAAGTGGTGCAGATATCCCCTTCTTCCCATAGTGCTGCGGGAATCAATCACTCAGCAGGGAAAAAAATACCCTCAACTGCATGTAGTTCTGTGAGGCTTAAAGCACACCTCGGGCTGCTCAGCTTCAGAGCTGGTTTTGTGTCTGCAGCTGAGATCAGGGCCTGTAACATGCACTTGCACATGTATGGGGACATGTCCCAGCTCGGAAGTTTCCAGGCTGGAGAAGACTAATAAACAGGGAGAGAAAAGATACTTCTTCCTATTTCCCAAACAGAGGATAAAATTCTCAGATTCATCTTAGAAGCAAAATAACCAGCACGTAGACATCAACCTGCACTTTTAGGTACTTGCCTGTCTTCACACAGCTGGTCCTGGCTGATTTTTGCCTAAGCTACAAAGCATCAAAGGCAGAGGCACAAATTGCACCTGCTTTTGCTGGTCCCAGGCTGCTAAACCTGCACTTCCCTCCCTGTGCAGAAAACTGCCGCTGCACTCAGCCAAAACAAGGGGCCAGACCTGCACACCTATCCCAGGTGCTCTTCAGAGGATGCTACGTTTGCAAGAATAACTTAAGATTTAGCAAGGTCATAAGCACGTGTGAAATGCAAGCAGCAGCAGTGAGAAGAGCACCACAGGCACTGTGGGAAAGGACCAAGGCACCTGGCTGGGGCCAATCTCAGAAGATCCAGCAGCCCTCATGGCATCTGCTGTGTTTCTTGTCACTCCAACAGTAGCTGATTAAATGGATATCTCACTTTTCTTAGCACATATACAAGCACCATCAGGTTTTAACTCACTGTTGCGAAGACACATTAGAAGTGTGACCTAGAAACGCTGCCAAGGTTCAGAAAGCAAAGCATACCCATAACTTCTTAAATCTTACACTTCAGTGGTGTGTTGCTTTCTAAGTTGCCAGACTGATGTGGGACCAACAGAGTACTGAAATACCAGAGGTGTGTCCCCCCCACCCCTGTATCAGGTGTCAGAGAGGATAAAAGGAGTCTAATGGCAGCTACAGGAGGGTCTTTCCTAGATACTACGGGACTCTCAGGACCATATAGCAACAACTTGGAAAAACTCACCAGACAAGCAGCAAAAGGAGACACAGCAGAGCCCGTAGGTCTGGAGGTGGTCCAGGACACCATCTCCAACCCACTGCCAGCACCCACTGCTCCTCCACTTCCTCCCAAAGGAAATTTCCGGCCACTCCAGTTCACTCGTGAGACAAGTTTTTCATCCCCTACCTCTGCTCATGTGTGACCGTGTCAGCTGTTTTTCAGCCAAGAGGAAGCTTCACACCAAAGGGATCCAGAGACAAGCCTTGTAATTAGCAGGTGGATGCCACCCACCAGTTAATCCCTCCTCCTTCCTCATTTAGCCTTGGAGATATATAGCCAGGTTTGTTTATGTTGCCTGTGCAACTTATCGTTTGTGCATATTGCTTCCCATCTTCAAAGCACTTCAGCAGATGTTTTGCACACTTCTCCCTAGCTCTCATGTGACAAAGGTTTTGGAAAGGGGATGGAGGGGGGGGCAGGGCAAAAAAAAGCTTATTTGCCTCGTGACAAAAAGAGTCATGAGTAGAGCCAGGATCAACACTCAGCAGTGCCTGCCTTTGAATCTCATGATCCTATCTTTGCCTGTACCTCACTACCTTCAGGTTTAAAAATAGTGTCGGGAAGCCTGGTGCTCATCTTGGTACCAAGGAGCAGACTTCAAGGGATTTGCTTCAGCTCAGCACTCCTGTGGTCACAAATGCTGGATCAGTGTTTAGACTAAATAATTTGAAACATCTAGCAGTGCATAGAGCAAACACAATCAGCAAACGTTTCCCTTAACAGCACCACAGAAAAGGGAAATAATCCATTTGTGACCTCTCATTCCAGCTGCTATTTTGGACTGGTTAAAGCAGGCAGTGGTGGCCCAGCAGCCTGTGCTGCCCCCTCCATTCACACAGGCACTATTCCACAGAGGACCGGATCAAAGGCTGGTCCAGCTGTAGAAAAACCCCAGGGGAGAAAACGGTTAATTTTTATTTGGTCAGACATTGTCTCTGCATCAGGAGGTTGGGAAATGCTGATGCCGGCAAAGGAGAAGGTGGAGGAGTGAGTGCGTGGACCAGGCTGAGGGATGCAAACAGTTTAAAACACTTTTCCCGTTTCCAGTCACGTCGTTGGAGCTACAGCAACCCAGAGCAGGACTGTCATTTGTATCAGCCTGCACCTGGAAATACCCCGTCCAGTTGCCCAAAACTGTTAATATACTGATAACCCTGCCACAGCTTTACCGTCGGTATTCCTGACCTATCATATCATCGTTGGGACAAGAGCAGCCTCTCCTGGGTGGTCCTAGGCTCATAAACTACTTATTTTCTCCCCATCACTGGAAAAACCTTGTACTGAAGATTGTTTTGCTGGTTTTTGCTGCAATTTTTCTCACTTACCACAGAGGGAGGGGAAAGCTCACTAATATGGAGAGAAGAGACACATTCTCTGCTTTGTCTCTTAATCATGAGGCAAAATGAAAAGTCTTTAGAAAGTAATGAGCCACTCAACCAGAGCATTCCCAGTACCAGACCCACCTGAGAACTTGCTCAAATAAGTGAGGTGAGAGCAACACTATCAGCCCCTTGGCTCTGCTGGTGAGATTCCTCCCTAAACCTCCCATTTTCTCTTCTCCTGGCAGTGTGTGTGTCAAGGCTCTGCCCCTCACTTCCATTCTCTCAGCTGTAGGACATATATAATGCATACAGTGCCTTTCCCAAAGCCCTCTAGGACTTGCTGATGAAGAATCCAGAAGCATTAGAGGACCTTAGTGTCACCATTGCTTTGGGAGTTACTCCTTCCTGGGGTAGGAGAAGGTGGCAATTATAAGACATGAGTCTCCAGCCCTCTCCTCCATAAACAGGGAGGTCAAAGCAATTTTGGCTTCTCCACTGCTGGCTGCACAAGGTGAGCAAACACAGTGTGCCAAGGCTGGAGACCACAAGCGTTGGTGTGATGCAGAGATGGGGGCAGCCCCAGACACTAGGGCTAGTTCAGCGTTGGGTATGCTCAGGCTGAGGAGCCCAAATGTGTATGGAGATGGCTGGGACTTGGGAAACCTTGCCCAAGGGCCAGCGGGGCTCTAGTGAGTGACCGCGCAAATTCCTGCGGATCCCATATTCATTAATGTCTCTCCTTAATAACCTCATTAATGATATCTGCTCTCCTAGGAATAAGGATTGCTTGGGGCTTGTGTCTATGGAGAAGATCTGAGCCTATGCTGAAACCTTCTGATGAGTGAGCTTTGCCAGGGTCCCTCTGCTACAAGGACTTTGTGGTGTCTAAAAGAGGTTGGGTCTATGCTGGGTCTTCCTAGGGGCAGCAAGTGAATTTGTGTTTCTGTTTCCTCCCCCGAAGACCCATTTCTGGGACACTTTCAGGTCTCCAGCCACAGGCATCTCTACTCCTCTACAACATTTCAAGGGAATGAAGCAAAGGAAGGGGCACAGACTGACAGGCACATGAGTCTTGCCATGAGTGTCTCTTTTTTCAATAAAGCAAGAGGAAAGAAAACAGATCAAGCATTATTTTTCTTGGTAAGGAGAAGGATAATTTCCTGGTCATGATTCAGCGCTGTCATATGGAATCAGTGACTGTCCTTTATACACATCACAGCTTTGCCTTTAAAACACCAATCATAACAACACACCTTCTCCAGGTAAGGTGCAATTACCTGGGAGTTCACTAGCTCATCGCTAGCAATTACCCAACTACCTTGTGTCCCATCAACCCACCCTAATAGCTACATCATCACTACAGCCCTAAAACTGGTAGCTCCTACAGTTGACAGTAAATACTATCATTAAACATCTGGGAGTGAGTTTACTACCAGCCACAGAGCGATTATTTGCTGGGGTCACTGCAAGCATGCAAACTGAGCAGAAGGATTGTTATAAAATATGATCCCACTCGTAGCAGATGCTATTAGTGATCAACAGGCAGTGTTTATTCCATAAAACACCAGGAAAGACAAGTTATTTAATGACTATGAGGGAAAGTCTTGCTTCGCTGGGGCTAGTGCTCCCAGTTCATAAACTGCCTCAACAGAACTCCTGGGAGGATATAGTGAAAGCTGAATCTATTCCTGTTTGTGGTCTGCAAGGTGTGGGTATGTTTTCCTCTCTTTTGGGTTTCAGACTGACATTACTGTTCATGGGTTTAATAAAGCCTAAAGAATGTGCTTGTCTTAGCCCTTCAAAGAAACAGGCTCGTTTGAAGTAACTGGAGCAGGGAGAGCTGTTGGTCCAAGTGAAAGTCATTGAACTCTAAAATTCAGCTCTAAAAACACGATTGTTGAAAACCAATAAATTAAAATACCCAACTCATTTCATTCACCTTTAGGCTTCTGAATGTCCAGGCTTCCCCAGGTCAAACCTCCTCTAACTAACACAGACAGGTGTTTTTCCCTAGCTTTTATTGAGATACAAAAGGCATCATTGATTCTCACAGATCCAGTAACTGGGTCTTCTAGGCAAAGCCTATCCTGCTTTAAAGCTCTGCCTAAAACTGTAAACTTTGGCAACACTGTATGCTGCAGGATTCATTTGGTTTTAAACTGATACCTGTGCTATGTATTCCCATTAAAACAGTGAAAAATGATCTATGTAACAGGTGTGACACTTTCCCTCTTTCTAATTCCCCCCACAGCCCTGGGATAGGCTGGCTGTTCTAATCTTACACCTCCAGGTCACTGGCGCAAATCCAGGTCAGCGATAATCGGCAGTTTGCTCCCCATCAGAAGGACTGGTGATTGCAACACTGGTTTGGGAATTCCTTTGCCAGAGGAGACCTTGCAGCTTCCTGCCCCCAAGGCCCTGTGCCTCTGTATGGAAAATGGCCTGGGACAGCTTCTATGCTCCATCACCCCACTCTAGTGACAGATCCAGCTGTCATCTGACTGAACAGTGGAGGGAAACAGATCTATGGCTGCAGTCACTTTGCCAAAGCGTGTGCCCTGTGCCAGGTGTGCTCCGAAAGGATCTCTGGACAAAGCCTCCAAATGCTGTTTCAGGGACGAGGCAAATCAAATATTCCCCCTCAGCCCCAGGATCCTCCCCTCCTGCTCCAGCTCTGCTCGACACACTTGTCAGCAAAACCCTCTCTGCTCATTTTGTGATGTGCCTCTGCCTTGCCCTGTCACCAGGGTGCCAAGAAACTGCTCTGCTGCTGCAAGCATGATGTTAGGAGGGATCTCCAAGTCTCCTTGTGCCTTCAGGTCTACGGGAAAGGCTTGTTCAGGCAGTCCGCAGCCCTGTGCCCTGATAAATACCACATGCTGTAAGCCAAAAGGGTTTGTTATTGCCAGCCCTCTCTGTCCCCCACTTGTGGCACCAAGACTTTTCTGAGTTGTGGCTCTGCTTTTCAATGCGTGCTGCTGCATTCATGCAGAACACTAGCCCTTCCGAAGCTCACGACCTGCGACTGGGCCAGGAGGTCCTCCAGGATGGATGTTATCCTGTGGAGGTGGTTTCTCATCTTGGACCTGCCCTACCATTAACAGCTGGCACAGCTGCAATGGGTGCAAAATGAGCTGTGCTGAGGGCTGCCTCCCCATGCAGGCAAGCATCCATCCCCTGCCAGCTCCTTGCACCTCTGTTCCCATCTCTGAAATGGAGGAAAATCCCCTTTCTTTATAGCACACCCCCCAGAAATGCTCCTTGCTTCCCTGCACACAGCTGAGCTGTGGGGCTCCTTTTCCCATCATCTCCCTAGCTCCAAGGAACAAACATGCAGGCATCTCTCACTGAGGCAAATGCAGAGCAGCTCTCCATCAGCAGAAAAAGCTCTTCAATTTAGGTTTAATTCAAAGCCACCTTCTTCTAGCATAGCTCTTAGCCCTAGGTGCCCTACAGAGCTTTCTTGAGTTTGATTAATCAAGCAAAGCCAAACCTACCAAAACCCACCTGTGCTGCCTTCTTGGGGTGAGAGAGCTGATCCCACAACTGTCTGAAGGCTCCTCAACTCCCCTCTGCCCACACAGCTTCTCCCCGAGCATCCCTCCCGCATGCCCCACTTTCAAGACCCCCAAAGCCGCAGTGATGTCCTCTGCCCTTCTCCCACTGAAAACCAGCTTCTTTGCTGTGAGGGTGTGCAGGTGCCGGCTGAGCGACCTGCAAAGTCCCTGCTGACGGAACCCACACCGGGAGAAACTCACCCCGGCTCCAGCGCTGGGAACGGGGTACGGGCCGGGACCGCGCAGGGGGTACCTGGGGGGATGGCCCCGTGTGCCGCTCCTCGCTCCGCAGCGGCTGCCGTTCCCCAGCACGGGCAGCGGGGACGGGGAAGTCTGGCTCCTCTGCTTCTCGTTGCCAGGACACCTTGGCGTTCAAACCTGAGCTGGGACCAATCAGCCCCGGGGCTGGGGAGCACCAGCCCCACGTCATCCGCCACCGGCGTTTATCGGAGCGAAAAGGCGTGACAGCGGTCACACAGCCCGTGGGGCGCTGCCTTTGTGCGGGCAGGGCTGCCCCCGACCCGCCCCGCCACGGCCGCTTGCTGGAAGCCGCTTCTGCCCGGCTGTGCGAAACAAAAGGGCGGCGGCGAAGGGAAGGGGAAAGAGCTCTTTGCATGTGCTCTTTAACCAGCTCCAGCCCAGACCCTGGCCGTCACCTCACCGGGGAGGGGCAGCACCCGGCTCGTTTCTGTCCAGGAGCGATGGAGCTTCCTTAGCGCTGGCAGGGGGCTCCTTGTGCAGCCGCTTCCATCTGCATAACTCTGCTCCAGACCACGGAGCATGGGCATGGACCCACAGACTCACAGCTTCAGGGCTGCTTTCAAGCTCAGATGCAGACGTAAGGGCGCTTTTTCTCCCAGTCAGGCCCTACGAGATGTTTTGTTTAGAGGACAGAA
>JBCJKH010050733.1:28930-39554 GCA_039877255.1 Loriculus beryllinus | reverse complement strand
CTTATGGGAGCTGACATGAGCTGCAGCACTGCAGTCACACAGTGGTCTGTGGCTGCAGCTTCTCAGCCTCCCAGACTCTCCCATGCGTGTGCTGAAGTGGGTGGCAGTGAGCAGGGACAGCTAGGTAGCCTCTGTGGTTTTAAATTAGGTGAAGAGAAGCTGTTTTCAAAACTAGTGTGTAAGGGAGAACACTTCCAAGCTGGTGGAAGCGTCTGAAATATAACAGGTTAAAACTTGACCCAGTGTAAGTATGTTTGACTGACTGGTAGGATTTGTTGTCATATGATTTTAGCTTATTATTGTAAAAAAACCCTAAAATTAATATCTACTCAATTGTAAGGCTTTTTAATGAGAGAATTAAGAACCTTGTCTCTGCCAAGCTGCAAGTTCAGAGCTCCTGGAATTAGATCCTAAACCCCAATTACTAATTTGTGTATCTTCTGGCTGGTTAGCAAAAGTTGTTTCTGATTTATAACACTGAATTAGCTATTTCTTTATTTCCCTTCAGGTGAATAAATAGCTGAATACTTTTCTTACTTGTCTCTCTCTTTTTTGCTGTGGATGTATGACCTGCCTTTAAGTGGGCAATTTGTTGTGGCCTGATCAATGTGTAAATCCCACCAACATCTCTTAGAGGTTAAACACGTTACTTTGGGGTCACTAAAGTGTATGTCCTAGTTCTGGATTTCTGCCTCTGTAATGAGGGCTTAAAGAGATCTTGTGAGCAGTCACCTGATAGAGGATTAGCACAGTGAGATAACTCAGTACATCATTGCTGCTTTCTGGTCTGACTGATTATATTGCTCCCTTTATTTATCCCACAGCAGCAAGCATTACTTCAGGGGGAAGCCCTGTACTCTTTAGAGTGTTTCTGCTTGTAAAAGATGACTTTGTGTTAAAACTTGCTTAAAAGATAAAAGTTTCCGTTAACAAACAATGTAGTAACTATTTCAGATTAGCAGTTCAAACTGGGTAAGAACCAAACACTAGGCACTGAATGTGCTTGCAATAAGCACAAAAACTGGAGATCTTTCATTATAATTCCCATTCACAGAAGTGTCAGCAAGGGCTAATTACTGTGTGTTGAATGGAAATATGGGTAGATTATGGATAGACCAAGTGTCTCATGCAGATGCAATTTTACATAACTGTATGCTCTAGGTAGAGGTTTGGAGCATGTTTTGTAGTTGGTGGTTTTTCTGCATTTCATGAGCCAGTTTTAAATTGAGCACTAACAGCAGGGTCTCACTGCAGTGCTGTTGAAAGCGTGGTGTAACTGTCTGAGCCATGGAATAGGAAGTTAATTTGCTTTGCACATCAGTGGTGTGCCACAATCCAGCACAGGCATGACCGGGGCAGCTCAGGCTGCTGCTGCCCTGCCACTGGAGTTCTCATCAGCAGTGAGATGTCAGCTCCTTAGGACTGATCTGGCAAAGCTTACTCTGAAAATTAGAAGCATCTTTTAATATTAAAAACATTATTTTTGTGCCCTAGAACATCTGAGTGTAAAACATGATGAATGTATTTCTCTGCCAAGCCTGTTTTAAATACTTCTGTGAGTCAGAAATCCTCTTTTCTGCCTAAGGTATATCTAGGGATAACTTAGTTCATGATTCATCTTTTACTCAAGCCTTTTGTCCTCGTCCTATGAATCTAGAATGCAAAAGGAAAGCCCTCCATGTGTGAGTGGTTCCAAAGATTGAGATCGATCTTTAGGAGGGATGGTTTATTCTGGATTTGTACAGAGGGTGAATGAAAATCTGTGGTTGCTTAATGGCTGCAGCTACCAGGTGTCTCGGTTAGATGTAAAAGGGATTTTCTCCCCACGTTTTCAGTCTGAAGGTGGCACTCTAACATCTTTGATAATGACAGAGATGGGGCATGTCTTTTCCAGGGGCTGTTGTATGGTACCATTGTTCAACTGCAATTTATACCCATTTTTAGTAGTCAAGGGTAGGAAGCATAATGTGCTCCAAATCATATTGTGATGACAGAATACACCTCAGATACGCTTCACCCTTGCTCCGACTCCCAACAGTATATCTTTAGAAAACTTGGATTTCTGCCTTTGGCAATAGTGAAAAAATAAGTAAATTAAAAAAAACAGTGCCCCTGCCATTTGGTATTTTCTCAGAAAACTGGGAAACAGAAATTTAGAACACCAAAATTATATCCATCGCTGGCTTGTGAGGTGCATCCAGTGCTGCTGGTACAGTGTTTTAAAGATTTTTTTTAGGTAATGGTATCAAAGAATCCTGGACAACTTCACTTATGCCAGTTAGTGAATATTCAGAAGCTTTAAGAGTGATCTTGAATTTTGATGTTTTCTTGCCTAAAAATACGGTGTTTAGAAAGGCAATTTTTGAGGATATCCACTGTACTGGGTATGACAGAGCTGAGTCTTACCCATAGAATTCATCTGGTACTCTGCAGGGGTCTGACCCAGCATAAAAAGAAATTGTAGCCTTGAAAATCAGTTATTAACTACAATTCTTTAGTGAATTTTGTGTTTCTTCATAGATAGAAGCTCATTAAGTTAAAAGGCAGCATACAGAAAGAAGTTAAACTTGGAAACAGAGCTTAAGGTTTAGAAGTACTTTGACCATTATAAGCCTGATCAAAATAACAATTAAAGTGATCTGACAAAATAAAACCTAATAGACTGTACTAGCAGTACTGATTTGTAATTATAACTTCCATAACGTTTTTCTGATACAAATTATAGGTGTATTGGTTCTTGTGATCTCAGACTGGTTTTGTTCAAGTTCCCCATGTTCATGGAGCTGCATGGGGAAGCTGGCAAGTTCAGACTTCTGATAGGAGGCCTGGATTTTATCACCAGCTTTTCCCCCTGTAAAAGAGGGATAATGCTCACTTTCATCAGTAAGGTGAGCATGTGTCTGCTGTCATGTATGATGTAAAACTTGGGGTATCTTAAGAATCGTTGCTGGGAATTGCTGGAGCGATGCAAGGGGGGAAATGAATTGCTGGTTCTGTTTGATGTAGAAGCTGAGCTTGCGTACACACCCGGGCTGCTGCAGTGACTCACCCGCTGTCCTCAGGTCCTCACCAGCACTGGAGAGGCTGATAAACCCAGGGATTTCAGGAGATGGCAGACAAAGCTTGGCATGAAGCAGCTCACCTTCGAAATGCAATCTTGAACCACCTCCTAATATCTGTTTAATAGCACAGACAGTACTGTAGGATGAGAGAGAGCATCTAGTGGTAATAGGGATAGTCTTTAATTCTTGGTATTTATAAAGCCCTCCTGATGACCTGATGTTCATCTGGCTAAATCACTGCAGATGTGCACTTAAGATAGCACAGCTTCGAGATGGATCAATGTCTTTTGAAAAGTGTTTATCTGGGAGGTATGCTAATGGTGCTGCAGAGCTGGTAGTCCGGTGCCTCCTGCTTTTCCCAGGAACAAAGGCACACGGTTCAGCTGCTGTGTGGCTTTGTAGTCACCAGGGAAGATCAGGTGATGTCTGAATAATTCCATATGTGTAGGAGGTGGAGGGGATCCACTTATCGTGTTGGCCAGACACTGACATCCACACCCAAGTGACTAATGTGAACTCGGTGCAACTCCCTACAGATTAGTTCATTTAAATGTCTTATCTACCCATCCTGTCTTGAGAATTCCTTCTGATGTTTTCTGCATTTGCCTGCAGTTACTGTGGCAGCCTCGCTAGCAGCAGCCCCATCAGTACAGCTGTCATTGAGTGTTGGCAAAGGTCTGCTACAAACAGCTGTTTGCAGGCATTCATAATATGTCAAAATTCTCACTCTGAAGCTGGAGACATCGAAAAGCACATGTGCACGTTGGGTTCATGTGCGTTCATAAGCTGTTGTGCATGCAGCTGCAGTGTGCTGCCACTTGCATGGACAAATATTTGCATGCACAACTCTTGCATACCCCAGTGCAGGGATTTGCATGTACACCTCCACACCAGCGTTTGAGCAGTGCAGGCAAGAGCTGCGTGGCTGTGGGTGATTTCATGCACACACATGTGCATGCTGAAAATAAAGGCTTGTTTGGAAAAGCTCTTAGCACAAAGCTTCCTAACGCACTCCTGCAGTTTCCACAAACTTTTAGTGCACCGAGCAGGATCCGTGCCATTAACCTTTATTACACAAGGGAGGCAAAGAGGTGTGAGGTGTTGCCCAAGCTCACATGTCCAGATCGAGAGCACCGACTCCTGAACCCTCAAGTGGATTGTGTTGTCATTTGAAAATGAACCATTTGTAAAGAAGAGTGATGGTGCAGATATCCTTAAAGGAATTTGGAATGAAAATGAAGGCTAAAGATTTCCTTTTGTGCCCTAATTAACCTCTTTGTGCAAACCTGGAGACTTAAATATATTCTTGGGTATTTTTCCTTTCTATATTGAGTTACGTGCTACACCATAAGAGGAAGGTATGTCTTATTACTAGTTTTGAGTATCCAGTGTAGCCTGTAACTTCTACTGAGATGTAGCCTCCCAGTAAGTAAAGGCAAGGCTTCATCGGTGTGGGGCTTTAAAAGTCACTTTCTTCCAGAAGTGTAAGTTCAACTTGAAACCTCTCCTAAGGAGTTAAACATCCAGCCACGACTGCCACTGTGCTCTGAAACCCAGCAGGAATGTGTGATTCATGACCTTCTCGAGGCTCACGTGATGGTGGCTTTGAGGGTTACTGTGTCCCCAGGCTCTATATTGAATAGTATTCGGTGGGAGATGGCCAACACTGGTTTTGAACTGCAGCACCTATAGGAATAACAAGCAGCAGGTTATGATGCTTCAAACTCAGAGTTTTCCAAAAGGGGCTTACTGATCTCAGCATTGGCAAAAGATGTATATACAGCTGAAATTATAGTCTGAGAAATTATTAGAAACTTACTTACGTGGTATGTAATTTGTGCCTGGAAATCCTATACTTTGAGGCAAAATCAAATCAGAAAGGTTGTCATATCCATGCTTAGGAAGCCAATGGTAAGATGCAGAAGAGAGTGGCCCTTATAAGTAACTGGTATGTAGCTGTTGGGTTATAGATGAGGACACTGGAGTTTGAGGGCTCCCAGTCACTGATGCTGGGCACAAGCCGGGAGAGGAGGACTGAGGAGGTCAGGATCTGAACTGGAGCTGACGGTGCTTAATTTGGTGCTTAATTTGGTGCTTAATTTGGTGGTATCTTCTCAACAAGCTGCATCTTGAGATACCTTACCAGAGTTAGCCAATATAATTATAGGGTTAAACAATAAATAATAGCAGAGGCAGAGAAGAGCCAAGAGGTGTGTTTGGCAAAAGGCCCTTGGCTGCTGGAAATACTGTGTCATAGGCACGGGTACTGAGCTTTGCATTCAGATAGCAAAGCAACTTGTTCCACCCTTGAAATCAGCGTTACAGTGCAAACCAGAAGCTGCACAGGGGGAAATGGTTGGTCAACCTCATCTTCCCCATGCAGCGATAGCGTGCTCTGCCCTCTGGATGTGTGCAAGCTGTCATGCCCTGCAGCATGCTGCAGAAAAAAACCTTCCTGTTGCTGACATTCACCTTAAGTGGCCAAGTCCTTGTTTTTGCCTGATAAACCACCCGGGCAGGCATCTGTGCTGGGAATATCGGGCTAGCACACCCACTGACGAGCCAAAGGTTTCACTCTGGCTGAGCGTGTGGCAGAAAAAGGGCCTGGTGGATGAAAACAAGCAAAGGCTTCAGCCCAATTCTGTGTAATGGTTTGTTTGCATAACGTGTTGGGATTTGGGTGGATCCCAAAGCAGCTTGCAGGGTGGGTGCAGCGTCCTCATCCCAGGGCACCGACCGTGTGCGCTGGGGAAAGAAGGGGAAGTTTTCCAACTGGAAGCCATGGAGGGTGACGCGCCAGGGAAAATGAACCGCTCAGTTTGCAGCGTTGGCCAGGGCAAAAAGCCCCATGGGGCCATCCGTGTGTGCCAAGGAGGTGGCCTGGGGCTGGGGAGAGGCAGCCATACCCTGAGTCATCGCTGCCGCCTCCTCCGGTACCCGGAGCCCATGGTGACCCCGTGCCGCAGAGCGCTCTGCAGGCTGCCCGCCGGTGCCGGATGCGTTGCGCAAGAGTAGGTGGGTGACTGCAGCCATCACCACCAGCAGCTGTTAGCTCAGCCTTTGCATGCTTAATTGTTTTGTCCTGCCCAACTGATCGTGGTACAGCAGGTCCTGTTTAAAATGTAGATGCAAACAGCCACAAGTGGGTTGCTGCGGAGAGGTGGCACTGTCCTTCCTGTAGGAGTAAGGAGATTGCCTTCAGGGGTTCCCACCAGGGCCGTCCGCCTCAGTCACACTAAGCTGGGTGATGCTTGGTGAGGTAAACACAGCACTCGGCTCAAGTGAGTCATCTGCAGCAGAGCTGTCACAGGGACGTATGGGAGGGTCATTTTATGTGGGGGCATGGCTATCTTCCACCTTTGGGAATAGTGTCTGTCTTCCAAGTTCCCTGCTCCGCACCAGTGTAAAAGACTGTCAAGTGTTTAATCTGTGGCAACAGTGAAAAAGGAGGGGTTTATACCATTAACCTTTTATCTTCAGCCTGCTGTTCAAAGACAGTGCACTTGAAGATTTGGAAATGCTCTTACTGTAGAGAAGGGAGTGCTGCTTTTTATGGGGAGGGGACAAGTGCAGCTTCATATGGAAGAAGTGATGCTGAGCCCTTTGCAGAATAGAGAGGGAACCTGACGTGGGGCTTTTTCCAGGAAGCACAAGAAAGAACCAAGAGGAGTTTAATCTCGCCACAAACATACACAAAAATGAGTTTTCACAGCGCTTCACAAAGCTGTTTATTAGCTGTATGGGTATGATTTTTAACAATACATGACAGAAACTGAAATTTGCAGCCACATTCCCCTGCTAAGTGATGGCTGCTGGGCAGCCTTCCAGCGGCAGGCTATGGGGATTTATTCTGACAAGCATTGAATTAGCCCTTCAGCACCCCATAAATATTAGGCTTAGGGGTAGCTGAGTAAATGGAGACCCAGAAAAGGAGCGGGGTGGCTTCTCTGAGGTGGCTGGAGGTGAGGACGAGCCCCGGTCCCTGCCGTTAGCAGCTGTCTCCTGCCCGAGGAGCGGAGCTAATGCATCTTTTGGCACGGCTCGCGCTGAGGTTGCCTCAGAAACCTTTCTTAGAATAAACTCTTTGGCAGAAGCAGGGAGGAGCAGGCGCTTCTCAGAATGAATTGCATCTGCATCATGCAGCGCCGCTTCCTCTTTTTCAAATTTCCAATTGTGGACGGTCAGCATCGCCCCCATGTCTGAGATTTAATGATATTTGCTTTACAACAGGGACTTTTCCAACTTTACCTAGAAAAAGAGCTAACCCGAAACCCAGCACTTGCGGTTAGCCAGCTTCCGTCAGTGGCTTTACTCACTTCGTCTGTTGAAGCAGAGGAAGCTGCGACTGTGACGGGAAGAGGGAGCTGACTGCACGCCAGGATCCCGGTGCCTCCGCTTGCAGGAGCACCACAGCAGACAGTGCATAACTGCATTGGTATGCGAGGTGCCAGCAGCCGGGGAGGACAGAGAGTGCAGGATGAGACACAGGCAGGGAAAGGGATCAAGGGGGAGCTTTCCCTTCACAGTTCACTCAGCGCTTCTAAAGCACTACCAGACCCCCAGTGAAGGATGTGAGGCTGCATCTTTAAAGGCACCCTGGTGTTCAGCTAAAGTTCAGCAGAAACTAGATCATCGAGATATAAATCTTTTATTGAACCCTGAATAGAAGCTCTCTGCAGAGGCAGCACTGCTGGCAGGCATGGGGCTGGGAGCCGGGCTGGCTGCCGCACAGTGGCCCAGCGGGCTTGTCAACAACTGACCTTTCTGCATTCCTGTTTATTTCCCTTCTCACCAGCTCCGCTTGCGGCATCCTTATTTATTTATTTACAAGAAAACATCCCCACAGCATTCCCCGCTATGGCCAAGGATGGGCAATTGAGGAGAAGTCTGCATTTACACAGGCTGGTCATATCCAGGTTCTCAAGCTCCTCTCTGTAGTGCTTGGGGGGTTGTTGTAGGAACAGGCTGAAGGTTTCCCCATGCAGAGCCAGAGCAAAGGGGTTGTGAAACAGTGTGTGTGCAGAGGAGGAAGAGGTGTGCCCCTGTGTGCTGGCAGCATCCCTGCTGTCCTCTCCAGAGAGCTCCGACAGCCACCATAGGTCAGCAAGCACTGGTGCCAGTTTTACCTGTCTCTCTATCCCCATGGCTCCTCACCTGAAGGTGTTTGCCTAGGCTGTTTGAGTGGACATCCCCTTCTTGCTGGGTGGCAGCTTCCATATGAACCTCAGGCTCGAGTTGTGCCAAAAAAGCTACATGAAACCTGAATGGAAGTGCAGGTTTCACGTAGGTCTGTGAAACCTGCATTAGGTCCAGACTAATGACCTGGGTTGGTAAGGTGATGAGTCCTGCCCTAAGCCTGTCTGCACAGAATGGAGCAGGACTCAGAAGGGCTATTGCCAGTACCTGGCTCAAAAGTGAGCCCTGTCCTCACTGGAGGAGAGAGGACTGGCCAGAGGGCCATGAGTCTTATCTCCTTTGGTTACTGTTCTCCTTCCTCAGCTTGCAGAGTTCACACGGAGCGTTTTGGGGTTTATTCTTTCACCATTGCTATGAGAACTAGAGAGGTGTTTTGTTGTTTTTTCAAGTGAAAGCTCAGATTTCCCATACTCGAGTGACTTCAAGAACTGGGGCTTTCAGAAAACCCGTTGGTATGAAACTTCTGAGGAGCCTGCAGATGACGATGCTGTAGTGCTTTCTGGTTTGATTTCACCATCCAAGACTGCCTGTCACCTTCCCTGCCCGTAACGATCAAGTTGCAGCCCCTGCAGCAGCTACAGCATTTGTTTATATTGTAATGTTAGGAAATGTTTGGGGTATGTGTTAATAAAATGTTGCACATAGGGAAGGGTTGGTGTTTCCAGGTCTTCCTCCCCTTGTATCCTGCATCCTTCATAAGCATGAGCCTGGCAGATTAGAACACTCAGTTCTTTGAGAGCAAGTAAAATAACAGTCTTTCTACAGCAAGGAAAGAGTGGACAGGAGGTGGGCAGGAGCTTCAGGGCTCTTGTGCCTGCCTGGTAAACCTCAGGATATGGACCAGAGGGTCCAGGCAAACCTGCCAATATGAACTGCAGTTTAGTCTAATTTGTCTTGTCCTTGGCCTGGAGGAGAGCAGGGAAGGGAATAGCAGTTGGTTCAGTTTGTTTTCCCTGGGTAGGGAGGGGAAATACTTTGGGGAGGAGGTGCTGAACCTGAGCACAAGTGAAGAGCCTGCCCTCTCTTCCCTAATGAGGATTTTACTACGCCTGGAAGAACGCAGTGAAATGTTGCCTGTTACTGTTATTAAATCTTAATTACAGGCCTGTCATTTCCTAAAGTCCAAAATATTTTGGCACTTGTCTTGATAAAGGCATATTTTTTGGTACATACATTTTTCTTTTTCCTTTTATTAGCAGAAACCATCTGCCCTGTAAACAGAGATCAGGAGAAAAAAGCCTTCCTGGCAGTTTTGCATCATGTGGGAATCCTGTGGTGCGCTGCATGGGAAAGGGCCTGCTTTCTGCCTTTTAATCTCAGCAATAGTAAACTCCAAGCAGATCAGAAGCAACTCATTTAAGATGATGAGTCTTGGCATCTCATCTGAATTACAGAAAGGATGTGACTGTAGCTCTGTAGAGGTGTGCAACCCTGATTTAAGCAGGATGGATGCTCCTGGGAACGAGTGAGCATGGAAGGGGAGAGATGGGGAGTGGGTTCAAGCTAGGGATTTCATCAAGAAATGGCAAAAAGCCAGAATTTGCAGCGCTGTAACAATAAGCCGTAGGTTTGTGAGAGAGCTCAGCAAAGGGCCTGGCCAGGGCAAACTTTGGTTGTTGTTAATCAGTGATGCTGATCCGTCTTTGGTTTGGGATACTGTTAATCCAGTAGCACATTACCATTTCATCTGTTTGTTTAAAATACTACCAGCTGTTGCAGTGTCACATCCTTATCTCATCCAGCATTTGTTTGACTTCCATTTCAGAATCTCCAGTGTGGGAGGAGAACTAGACTTGATAGGAAACCAGTTTGGTGTTGAAATTTAAGGTGTTAAGATGCAGTGGGCACCCCTCCTCCTCTTTTGTGGCTTTCTATTCTGTTCCTGTTTTTATTTTTAATATCACGGGCATGTGGCATGTACATGAGTGTATGTGTGAGCTTCTATGTACATATTGATAAAACTGAGCACGTGTCCACTGAAGTTCCTGACTGCAACTTAAGCATGGAATGTAAGAGAATTTGTATGCCTGAATGAAAGCTATTATAAGCAGTTCATTGTAACTTAATCTTTCCCACATTTAGCCTGATCCAGTAACTAGAATATGATTTTCCTTTTTTTTTTTTTTTTAATTAGGAAGGAAGTATTTTAACTATGAAAGTATTTCCAGGTAGAACGTTCTTCTTTCTTTCATAAGCAAGAACAGCCAAAGTCTGCTTGACCAAAAAAGCAAACCAGCTTTATCAGTAGAAAATCATAGAACTATAGAATAGTTCGGGTTGGAAAGGTCATTAAGATCATCCAGTTCCAACCCCCTGCCATAAGCAGGGACACCCCACACTAAACCATGCCTCCCAAGGCTTCGTCC
>JBCJKH010050733.1:0-28830 GCA_039877255.1 Loriculus beryllinus | reverse complement strand
TTCAAACTTAAACAGGGGAAGTTCAGATTGGATATAAGGAAGAAATTCTTTACTGTAAGGGTGGTAAGGCACTGGAATGGGTTGCCCAGGTAGGTTTTGAATGCTCCATCGCTGGCGTTGTTCAAGTCCAGGCTGGAGATAGCCTTGGGTGCCATGGTTTAGTTGTGAGGTGTCCCTGCCCATGTCAGGGGGGTTGGAACTAGATGATCTTAAGGTCCTTTCCAATCCTAACTATTCTATGATTCTTAGTCATCATAGAATGCCTTAGTGGAGGGAAGTCTTACTTAAAGTCGTGGTGAGAGTATAGTTAGAGCAGTGGAACTTCTGTCGGCCAAGATCTGAATGCAGATCTGATGGTTCATTTACTTTCCGGGTATGCTTTTTGTCAGCTGATAATGAAACCGTGTTTTTGAGACTAGATGAAAGTAATTTAAGATTGGGGAATAGGGATGAGGAGCTGCCTAAATACTTCATACTTACCTTATGCATTGACTTTCTGAAGAACCAAGAGCGAAATATACTGGTCTATGCCTAAATTACCATGTAAGGTCAGTGCAGTAAATCAATCTATGGTTTTCCAGAGCTAATAAATTCGATTCCAAGAATGCCCTATTTGAGTCTTTGCCCATTGTTTAGGAAACAGTCCTGTTAGTAGTGTATTTGGATTAGCATATTTTGTACTAATAAGCAGCTTGTTTGTTTTAATATTGCAGCATCTATTGTGTTTATCATCTGGACCACCATGAAGTTCAGGCTGGTGGACTGTCAGTCGGTGAGTTTGTATTGAATGCTTTCTGCAATTGCTGCCTCTTGATAGGTTTACATTTGGCAGTGTAAAAGGTGAGATCGGGCATTCTGGAACAGATTTTTCTGTGGATTATGTCTAAAGTAATATATCACATGGTAAAACTCTCACTGTTGTGAGTAGTGAGCGTTTTTGTCAGATACCTGTAATTCACCCTTAGAAAGAGCTGAGGACATAGAGCTTCTTTCTTCACAACTTTTTCTGTTTGTGCTGCTGTTTTCCTTGACAGGACTGGCAGGAGCTATGGGTGGATGATGCCATCTGGCGTTTATTGTTTTCAATGATCCTTTTTGTCATCATGATTCTGTGGAGACCATCTGCTAACAACCAAAGGTTCAGCTTTTCTTAACCTCTAAAAATACTATGTTCTGAAGTACTGCTGGTGGGTGATTTTAGTTGCTGTATACTGATCCATAAGTATACCAAGAAGTGTGTGTAGGGGCTTGAGGAAAGTAAGTGTAGGAAGTCACACACAGATAAAATTCAGTCTGTACCTGGTGGTGAATTTAAATAAAGAAGTGACTGAAACTTTTCATTGTGTAGTTTAGCATACGTCTTAAAAACTATGAAATATGCAGAGTAGTCAAGTCATGTGAATGTTGAGGTAATGAATCTCTTGGGTGGCCAGAGATACTGTTCTAAGGTAACTTTAATTCTTTCCCTCATAAAGGTTTGCTTTCTCACCTCTGTCTGAAGAGGAGGATGATGATGAGCAGAAAGAGCCAATGTTAAAGGAAAGCTTTGGTAAGAGAAATTTTTTTTCCCACACTGAATTTCAGAGTTGAAAATGCCCCTCTGTGATAGAGCATTTTGTTCTCTTGCAAAAAGTTCACTACTACTGTGAAAGTGGAGTCAGTGCCTCCCTGTTGCCATTGATGTATCCAGTTGTAGAGCAACTGTTGGCTTTATGTTCACTCTTTATATTGCCGGTTTAATTCTGGAGTTTTCAGATGACACTGAACACACTGCTCCTGTTGTGGTTGCTTTACCATGTCCACTGGATTTTGTTTTATTAAATATGTTGAATCATACGTTTGGGTCCGCTCATGATGACAAGGCTCTCTTAGATATTGTTGCTTGGCAGTGGTTTAGTTTCCAGTTCTCTTAACATCCAGTTTAAGGATCTTCATTTATTAACTGTTCTCTGAACTTTGCAATCTTCTTCATTTTCTGTGTTAGGGCCTACTACAGGAACATCCAGTTTAAACATATGAATGAATATGTTTACATATTTATGAAATTACATATAAGAGTCCTGCTGTATAACTCTGGATTGCATCTTTCTCTCTACTTACCCTCCTCACACTATAAAACCCTCTTTGCCCTGCTTCCCATCTCCCAACTATGGCTATTGTAACCCTACTATTTATAAGCTGTGTAAAACGTAGGGTGATGTATCTACTGCTGCTGTCTGTCCACAGATCAGTTCTGCTGGAGATTGCACAGCCACTCTGGGCGACTGCGTCTTTGAGTTTTGTGCTGCTGCTGTCTGGCTTAAATAAGAGGACTAGAAATTAATTTTTCAAAATTTGGATTTGAAGAAACATTCTGATTCAACACTCAACACTCTCAGTCTATGAATTGTTATGGGTCAGTTAACCCTATTTTTTTTCCTTCTTTTGTCTTTAGAGGGCATGAAAATGAGGAGTACAAAGCAAGAACCAAATGGGAATGTAAAAGCCAATAAAGCTGTGAGTATGTCCTCTACCTCCAAGGATGTAGATCAGCTTCTGTCTTGTTTGGCTGCCTTCCAGTAGTAGCTCACAAATAGGCAAAGTTTTCAGCCTGTAAATGTGTTTCCTAGCTTGCTTCAGAGTGGGAGTGAGTGAAACTATCATATGTTCACAGTACTTGTCAAAAGAAAGGAAATACAGGTTTTTCATCTGATTTTTTTGTGAGTACAATGGCAGCTTTAGAATTCATTCTGTTCTTTAGGAATGCTTGCACAATCCAGTATAGATGGAACTGTATACTACTGTGTTCTGATAATGAATAATACAGTATTTTAACAAGTTTGTCAGGTAAAGAGGGAGGCTAAGCCATATTTTAAATAAATGCCTTCTAATTTTGAGATTTGTCATTCATTATGCAAATTGGGTGATGTGTGTATTACGTAGCTACCTAAACAGTTTGGGTGGAACATTTTTAATATATCTGCATTTTTTTCTGTGTGGCTTCTAAGCAGAGGTTTCACATTCAGCTAGGAGATAGAAAATGAATTCATGAAAAAATTTAAAAGCGGAAAGAACCTGAATTCACGATAATAGCAGTAATATTTGTGTTATTAACAATGTTTTTTCTTAAAGGTTGGTTGCAACTGTATACTATTTATAATGTGAAAATCAAACTTGAAACAACTGTGTTGTGGAGTGTTCATCAGATTAAGACTATTGACAGGATTTCTCATGTCTAACTTACCTTTGCAAAATCTAACTTGTGCTTTTTATAACAGTTTTTCATCTCTAACACCTTCTACAGATAATGTTCTTTTGTGAGAGACTAAACTAGATTATGTAAATAACCAAAATATCCTGAGGGCCTGCTTTTTTTAATCACTATTAGAATATTACAGAGTTGAAAGCAAGTTATTGGAGGTGGGTTTTTTGGTTTGGTTGCTTTTGTTGTTTTTTTTTTTTTTCCCATAAAATGTGTTTTCTGTAATCCAGAAATCAAGTTAAAGGTATGCTTGGTTTTTCTGTGTGTGTGGTTATTTTTGTTGTTTGTTTCATTTGTTTAACTGATGTTATAAATACGTTAGTTTTCAAGTAGGCTGAGAAGAAAAAGGTGTGCATGTGACGGCTTTTGGGGAAAACTGACTCTTGTTTTCCATTTAATTTCTGTTCTTGTAGCAGGAGGATGACCTGAAGTGGGTAGAGGAGAACGTTCCTTCATCAGTGACAGACGTGTGAGTATTTTTGTAGTCACAATAAAATCAAGTTCCTTGCACACAGGAACACAAATACAGCACGTTGTAATGTAACTTATATGCTGCGCTTACATAAGCAGATACTGATTTCAGCCTGGAATTGGCCTCTGACTTCTTAGCATGCTTCCACTTGGCTTTATGCAGCCCATGCCACTCGAACACATGCAGACTTAAGGAACACCCATTTCAGATTGTGAAACCACAGACTGATTTGTTTACACCTCACTGAAGTTAAAACTAACTAAATAAGTCCAGAAAACAAAGAACAGACCCTCTCTGTTTAGTGTTCTGAAAAGTCCTTTGAGTATTTTGCCGAATGTAAACCACTGAATAATGTTAGTTCTCAGCTTTACTTGGAACATCTGTTGAGTCATTTTTATGCTTCTGGCAATAGGCAGTCCATATCTATTCTGCTTTTAATAACTTTTACATCTTAAAAGTGTCTATGTCTAAATTTTTCATACCAAAGCAGAAGTTCACAGATAAATTATGTTAACAGATCTGAACAGGTAATTCTGGCAGAGGCTCTGGATTTAAATATACAACTCTGCTTGAAGCTAAGTACCAGAAATGAAACAGAAGCTTCAAGAGGATGAAAAAGTGTATTTTCTCAATTAAATTAGTTTTTCTTAGATCTGTACTTACAAGAATGGTAGAATTCCCTAAGAAAAAAAGCGCTAGACTGGTATAATGTAGGAAAGGACACTTTGAGATAGTCTGTTGCAGGGTTTTCTGTTCCTTAAAGTATGATTAGGGCTGTGAAGAGATGAGATCCCAACAGATGAGAGGTCTTTTGTGGTTGAAAAGGCTGTGGTACCAGTGGAACTCTGATTTCTAGGATGTTTTCACAGTATGGTCCCATATTGTAAATATCTTCAGTGTAGTTCAGCAGTGCTCCTGTATGAATGTTGTGACTTATTTCATGGCAACTTGGAAATTGTTCAGTTGGTAATGAGAAGCTTAGGAAAAAAAACCCCAGACTGTGAAGGTCACTGAGGGTACTTGTTCAGCTCTTCCTCTTTTGTGTGTCTTGTCTAATTTGTCTGTTTAATTGAAAGGTCTTTTTCTCCTGTGCTCTAAAAAGCTTAAGGTGCAACATAAGGCTGAAGCCAGTTGTCAGTAATATGCTCACAGTAGGTGCTCTAATTCACTTGATTATTTCTTTCTTCCCACTGCAGTGCTCTCCCAGCTCTTCTGGATTCAGATGAGGTCAGTAAACAAATCTTCAGTTCAAATTAGTCTTCTGACATGCCAAAGTCATGAGTCAGCTGTTAAGGACTTGGCTTATTAGAACTGGACTCTGATCTTGCCAGTGCAGCAGTAAAATACTGCAAAGGGGGAAGAAGGATAATGGGAACAAGGATACCACTTCTTATAATGCATTCTAAAGGAAGTGATTCATCTGCTGTATAAGTTGAACTCCTGACTTAAAATGCATACAAGTGTGTTTCTTTTGTGAAAGTAAAGCATTCCATCTTATTTCTGAATAATGTAAACTTTTGGGATAAATTACAACATTGTATATTTTATTTTTCAGGAAAGAATGATTACACACTTCGAAAGGTCCAAAATGGAATGAAGGAGTAGCTTATTGCTATTGGAAGTGGAGATGCCTCTTTTAAAGATGCTTGGTGGAGCAAGTGCATCCTGCTGATTTTCTTTCTTGATCTCAGCCTTGGAAGTTTGATGCTTTATTGTCATGAGGGTGTCTTGCTGTGGAAGGAAGTTCACAAGGACATTATAAACCTTTTGGAAATTTGAATTTACAAAGTTGCTGCAAGTTTGGATTTTTAAGCAATTTAAATGTGTACTATTCCAGCACCTTCTGTAACTTTTTTCAAATATTTAATCTGTGAAACTAAAATTCCTAATGTCTGCTTGAGGAGTTTATATTTCAGTGTTACTGTTGACACTTAGAGATCAACTGCCTGTACCTTTTCAGGGGGAGAGTGGGGACAGATAGAAATAAGCACTGAAGAAGCAACAGACCCATTTTCTGATAGATAATGGCTTCCTGCTGTTGTATGTCATATTCCCAACATGAAATAAGAGGTTTTTAGAAAAAAAGCTCCTGATAATAAAGAAAATTAAGATGCCAGAAAGGAAATATTTGGAAAAGTTACAGTGATACGTGTTTTTAACAAAAGCAAGTGCAATTTTATTCATAACACTGTGTAAGAAAGATTTTTCTATTTTAAATGCCATTGACCTATAGGTAAGAGCTGCATAAAGCTAACACTTGCTGTTGTGGCACATCTCATTGCCGGCAATGTGGTGAATGCCTGGAAAAATTATTTGCCCCTACATTTTGTGTGTTGCATGGTTTAAAAAGACAAAAAAAGCAGCGAACAGCAAAACCATCACCAAACACACTCCTGCAATGCTTAACAACTGCTTGACTACTCACGTTAAGCAGGTACCGACTAGGCATTATAAGCGGAACTCTTCTGTCTGTGCATGTAACATCTCCCACTACGTCAGCATTCTTCTGTGAGAAGATGGTGTTGCTTTCTAGAGGGTGTAAGCAGTGCTCACCTTACTTGAAAGAGGCTTTAATGGGAGTCCACAGTGCTGGGATAGTTCTGTTCCCACTGTCTGTTTAGAACTGCCTCCCATGTAAGTGATTTGATGATGGGCTTTCTCATCCCAGTTGGTCCCTGTGGCCAAGAGGTACTCTGAGATCACTGTGTTTCAAAGTTGCAGATTTCTGTTCTATGTAAGTGCTTTTTTGTTTTTCCTTTTCAAATGAAAAAGAGCTTTTGGACAATGTTCTGGTTTTATTCTATGCTTGGCTGTAGAGGCTTTACTTGCAATGACTTACTCATGGAAACCCATTGTGGACTGTATGACAGAAGCTCTAGTTTGGGTTCATAACCTTTACCACTGATAATTACCAGGCAAGCAGCAGCACAGCTGGACTTGGGGGAAACTGATGAGGCTGCTGCTGGAACGGCACAGGGACTCAGCTTTTCTTCACTCATAGCGGTGTCAGCAGAAGTGAACATGTGCCTGTACTTCATTCCACTGTAAGGTCTGGTAGCTTAGTTCTAGTCCCATCTTTTAACAGCAGTTTATGCTGAAACACGACACTTTACAGTAGAGTAGCTGAGGCACAAGTGTATGGTCTCTTCTACTAGCTGTGCTGTGAGGCAGTAAGCCCTCAGGAGATGGGCAGAGAAATAAAGCTGTGGCTATAACACAGTCTGACAGTTGCTGGAGCTCTTCTGCCATCCCCTTTAGGCCATGGGTAGAATCTTGAATTAGAAAACACTTATAATTTGCTATGCTTAATTGATACAGATAAAAAAAGTTACCTCCATGTCCTTTTGGGGAGAGGAAATTTTGTGAAATAAAGCTACACGAAACTCACTATTTAATGTTTTTCTATTTTTATTTTCTTCAGGTTCTGTTGTTTTGGGTTGTTTGGGGTTTTTTCAGACAAATAGGGAAAAATGTTCCCTACTGGAAGCACAAAAGTTTGTATGTACTATTTAATAAAAGCTAGGCAAAGAGTAGAAAGGCTTACATTGTGTCCTTCCACTTTCTTACTCTCACGAGGAAGTGTTAACACCTTCACAAAGCTCCCTCACTTTTCTTTATCTCTTTACTGCATGATGTTTATAATGCAGTTATTCCCAGTAGCTCTCCTTTTTTCTTGTCAAGCTTGACAATTGAGTGGAAGTTTGTCACTTGAAAAGCCAGTATAGATGGGGCAAGTCATATATTTGTGAACAAAAGGGAAAGATCCAAAGTTCCTAATTGTGTTTAGTGGCAGTGTGGTGCTTTAAGCCTACAATGACAGTGGTCTTGAGCAGTTCTGTTTGCCTTCTACCCTTCCATTCCTGTAAGTAACTTTATCAGTGTTTGAAGTTGTCCTGAACTCCCCAGGGGGCTTGTTGCTCCCTTAGTTAGATGTTCTTGTTCTTCTCAGTTGGCAAAGTTTCTGTATCCTTGGATGGTACATTTGCTCTTTAGCATGCAGCAGGCTTGTGCTGTGACTTCTGTCTCTGCAGTTTTACAGAGGGCTTGCATCAGAGCCCAGCTGCCACAGCATCATGCAGGCTATAGCACAACTACCACCGCAATTACAATTGTGGAAGAGGCAGCTGAAAGCAGTGGGTGAGGAGTAAAGTGTATGTGTGTAAAGGAGTTGCAGCAACATGGTCTCTCCCCTGAGAGCATGGTCAGTTAGATGTGTCAGTTCTACTAATTAGATCTTTGCCTGTCCTCATGCCTGGTTTTGCTCCTGAAGATGTGTGAGCTCCATGACTTGTCAGGAAAGCATCAGCAAGCTATCCTCCTCAGATGTGTGAAACCAGGAATCCGGGAGGATTGTTACCTTTAATTATGTGGATAGATTAATTCAGATTTATACCCATTCTTTCAAACTAGGTAATTTTAAAACAAATCATACCAACTACTCTGAAGAGTTAGTGAGCAGGAGGGAGAACACAGTCACACGTTAAGTCTGAGATCTGCAGTTTTCAGTGACTAGAATAGTTTGTAGAAGCTGAATTTTCTACAAGAAATTTGGCTGCTGACTTCAGGTATTTTCAACAACCTGTTTCTAATTGAGAAAATGCTCTATATGCAGGGAGAAAAATGTCTGCCAGAAATTCAAATACAGAGGGAGCATTTTAGAGTTCCTGTGCCCCATTAGTTCTCTCTGTGGATTTGTTTGTTAATTTGCAATTAGTAGCCGTGATTTTACTCATGCAATTGTTACAGCATGTACGTGCCATGCAGAAACTCAAACCAAATAGTGAAGAAGCTGGCTTTTCATTACGGTGACAACATGTTCCTGCTGGGAGCTCGGCAGGAGGGACTGAGTAGGAAGAGATCACATGGCATAGTAAAGAAATGCAACAGGCCTGATAGGCGCAGGGTGAGTCAGGGTCACAAGACCTGGGTAGAGAAGGGTGTTTGTTTCACCCCACAGATGTAGGAGTGTATGAGTTTGTGGGCTTTTCTTTAACCTCCTGTTCACTCGACATTTTATGTTGTATGCTAAAGTCTGCTACTTTTTAAAACCTAAAGAGGCTTCATTATTACCTGGTGATACTGAAACTTGCATTTCCTTTTGATAAATTGGTGCTACGTCGCCGTAACTCCTTTGGCAATATGCAGTTCCAGTTCTGTGAAGGGGATGTGACTTTGCACGGTTTCGTACTTTGGGGAGGTTTCATTCCTGAGCAGGAAAGAAGCTGGATGGAAGAGTACTGCACTTGTTCTTCCAGTCTTGTGCTCCATTTCCTAGCAGAGAGCGTCCTCACTCCCAGTTCTCTACAACAGTGGTCTCCTTTGGAGAAGATGCTTGAAGAACTTGGCACCACGTTCATTTTTAGTTTGGTTTAGTTAATTTAGCTTCTAGGCTAGCGGCGGTGAATGCCGCGGGAAGCCACAATGAGTGTCTTGCACCCTGTCACCTTTTATGGCTGTACCAAGGTGCTCCAGGGCGGGAAGAGTCCCCTCAGGAACAGAGAGCGCGCCCCCCGCCCCCCTCGCCGTTCATCCTCAGTGCTCAAGCCCCCGGGAGCCGGCGGGCTGCTACCGCCCTGGGGACAACGTGTGCAGTGCTGGCGAGGGGACTGCACGGTGCCGCCTTCAGACACTGCCGGTCCCTCCCTGCGCTGGGGCCGCACAGCTCCGCCCCGACACGAAGCACTGAGGGGACGAGGCGGAGCTTCCGCGGGGCCAAACGCGGGGGGCGCGGAAGCGGCTGCCGGAAGAGGCGGGGACTTGCGGGGCGGTGGCAGCGGAGTTTCTGCGGGGCCGTCGTCAGTGGTCGTGGTGCCGCCGCGGTGAGCTGCCGCCGTGGTAGGCGGGCCCGGAGGAGCTGCCGCCGTGGTAGCCGGGCCCGGAGGAGCTGCCGCCATGCACGACGCCTTTGAGCATGTGCCGATCCTGGAGAAGCTGCCGCTGCAGATCGACTGCCTGGCGGCCTGGGGTGAGCCGAGGCCTCTCTGCGACGCCGGGCGGCGGGGACGCGCTGTCAGCCGTTTGTGGGGTTGCACCCCGAGGCGGCTGTGGGGGCCCTGTGGGTAGCGCCGGAGCGTCTCCTCGTACCTGGGCTCGTTGCGTTCGCTCCGGTGGCTGCAGTAGGTGCCGGGCCGAGACCCGCTGGTGGGACTCTGCCCGCCCAGCGGCAGCCCTGTGGTAGGGGAGCTGCCGTGATTGCAGCGCTGTAACCGTGGGTCGGCGCCTTTCTTGCTGGAAAGCCTTTCCTATGTTTTGGCTAAGATTTGTCTTGGAAAGCCGGTAGTGTGTTCATGTCTTGGGTTTAGAATCTAAGTGTATTAGTGGTGTATAAACGTGTGTGATGTTTTTGGTCATACTTGACAGTCGGGATTTCGGTCTGGTCACGTGTGGCTCGATCAGATTGCCTGAGCAGTTCCCATCAGATGTGCTATCATAGCACAGAATTGGCAATTAAAAAAATCTCCAGACGCTGAAATTATGAACTTTTTGTCTTGGAACAGCACTGTAACCTGAACAGTAGTGCCATGTTTAAACGTGAGTTGTTTATACTATAATTGTAGAGGAGATATGAAGATAGTTATTCCTGTGTTGAGGCTTTTATCCTATATCTTTTTGAAAGCATTTGTGTTGCTGATGTAGGAAAAAGCCTAAACTCACAGGTCTGTGGCAGTATGGTTGTGTAAAAAGAGGTGTAATTCTGTCTCTACAACTTTTCTTCCAAATAATGGAAGAAAGGTCTTGCAGGAGACAAGGCTTTATTAAAATACAAGTATCTTTGGTAGTGAGGGAGTAGGAGATGTAGAAAGGAGGATTTGTGTATGTTTATTTCTGTCTTCAACAAGGAATAAGAATTTCAGTCATATTTCATGATCAGTAAAGATTCCATACATTTTTGTATGCTAGAAATGCTGTAAATAGGAGAAGTCTGAAACTCTGCTGCAGACTTTGTATATTAAAAGGTTCTCTCTTGTAAATCTTGAATGGCTGTTGGTTGTCTATATAGTTCAAATGCCACTTAAGCATAACTGCCACTGCCCTTCCAGGCATAGCTGGCTATTTCAGAGAGCTCTTTGAAAGACTTAACTATTGGAAAAAAACCCCAAACCCAAACATGGAACTCTTTGGGTTTTTTTCTTGACAGTTTTTCCCATTATGCAGCATTATTCCTGTCTGGTAGATGGTAGTTTGCCTCTTATGATTGCACAAAAGATGCAGTGGTTTGCTGCTTTCCCTTTGTATCAACAAGCGGGATGCGATGTCTAGGCTGTACTCTGTTTAACTCCTTGATCTTTGGCCATCCTTTCCTGAGAATGAAAGCTACTCCCACCAGAGAGATGATGGGAGACATGCTTGTAATTGCCTCAGGAAGTCTTCTTTGGTATTTGAAATGAGTTTCATAGTGTTCTGATAAATCTGAGTTGGCTGGGAAGGGCAGTCTTTGTGGAAACTAATTAGACTCTTTTTTTCCCCTGTCTTTGTAGAGGAATGGCTCCTTGTTGGTACCAAACAAGGGCATCTTCTGCTTTACAGGATCAAGAAGGACATAGGTAAGTTGATTTTAAGAATGGCAAAAAAGTTGATTGTTATTTTTATTTCCTGCACTTTAAGAGGTTGTAGTGATGTTAACAAAAGTATGTTTATTTGCTGATTTTATTTCCTACATAGTTTAATGAATATTTATGTGGCCAGGTTGGACGAAGCCTTGCATGGCATGGTTTAGTGTGAGGTGTCCCTGCCTATGGCAGGGGGGTTGGAACTAGATGAGCTTAAGGTCCTTTCCAACCCTAACTATTCTATGATTCTATGTACTTAGCACTAGGAAGAAACCCTACTGCCAATTATCTGTAATTTTTTATCTGTCATATTTTTCAAGTCTCAGAAGCAAATGACATGTGAAACCCAGACCAGAGTCCAGTACAGCTGGATGAAGACATAGAAGCTATATCATGGAGACAAAATCTGCATTGTCAGGGAGATAAAGTAGAATACGCAAACTTTTTCCTCTTTGCTAATTCCCATGTCTTTGACACAGACACTTTGAGATTCCCTAGGCAATCATTCTGTATGATGCCAGGAAATTAAACAACAATCTCCATTCAAGATTAGGTTCCACTGCTGAAGTAATCTGAAAGACCTCATCCAATTCAGTGAAGTAACTTAATTTCCAAAAACACAGGATCCAGCTCTATTTCTTGACTTTTCCTCCTTTTCCATATTCTTTTGAGATCTTTACAATGTGTTCTTTCAATATTGGTAAAGAAATTATTTTTTCTTCTTCCATCCATCACATATAATTTTGGATTTATTCAGTTTGCCAAAATAATACAGTCACAATTTTCTGATGATGTGGAAAAGCATCTTGAAATTAAACACATCCTGCAGCAGCAAAATGTTTCTCTGCCAAATTATACATATAGCTCTAATTTTAGAGATCACTGCCATTCTCACTCCAATTGGTCTGTCAAAACTAAAACAATAATTTGGTGATTTTATTATATGTTATTCTACTACTGAATACCAGAGCTTTCAGAGAGATGTTTTCTTCTCCAGACAGAAACTTTATAGAGTCAGGCATTGACAATTGGGAGAATGTGATCTGATGACATTATTCAGTGAGTGAGTCAGTGTATCTACTCAGGCATGAGAAAGAAAGGAACTTTGTCTTAATGTGCTATGTACAAAGGAAATACAAGTGGGTGACAATGTGCAACTACATTAAAGCCCTCAGCATTCAAGCTCCTCAGTACTGCGCCTTGTGAGCAGAAGCAAAATGTAAGAAACATTTGGAGCACCAGTAACGTGTGGCACAGCTTGCATAAACTGTAGTACAAGCCTCTGTGAATACAAATCTCTGTGGCAAAACTGCAGCTGTTCTGGCCCCATGAAGTCTACCTGCAAAGTTGGAAGTCCACTTCATACTAGGATTCAAACCTTTCTGCTGTTGAATCTTTTATTGTGTTGGGGCTTTTTTACTTAAGGAGGGGGAGTTTTTATGATAGCAGGAAATATCATCATTTGGTCTTTTATTAATCTGAAATTAATCAAATGCCATAATAATAATTTACATTACTTTAAAGGCATATTTTTTCAAATGTACTGAGAAGAACACTCTGAGAAATGAATTCATTAAAATATAGAACAATTTCAAACACCCAACAAGATAAAGTGCAATGTTTTATAAGTGGGGAGTGTGCTCAGGAGGAGCACACTCAGGAGGAGCAGAAGTCTGGTAAATTTCTGCTGCATCAGTTATTTTGAAAGAAGATGGTGACTTCTTTCACCATCAAAGTAAAAGGGAGAGGGGAAGGGAGAGAGACAGGAGGGAAGAGGCAGGGCGCTGTATGTCAATAGTCCCCTGCCTCTGTCTTGTGTTTCTCTTTTCCCTACATTTATAAGGTCTTTCCTTTATCATGGAGGATTAAATAGCATTTCCCTGTATAATTGTACCCAAAAATCCTCCTCCCCCCCCCCTTTTATTTTTAAATAAAACAAATAATAAAAAAGTTTAGATATAATATTATGTCAAATGGAAGTTGCAAGTTCAAGTGATCCTGTCTCTTTGTGGTTTGTTTTATTATGAGTTTCACAAAATATATTTGCAATACAGCCACTACGGAAACACCCTGAATGGTAAAATGGAAGGATTACTTTAATCAGTTTTCAGCCAGGTTTCCAACTTTCACAGTTGCTGAAATACACTCGAAAATCTGGCCAAAGATTCTAGGAAGAGAAATGAAGAAAAATAACTGCAAATTAAATTGCTCGGCATGGAAATTTTCAATCCTTTAATCTGAGACCGAGTGACTGACCAACTGGCTGTGATCGGCAGTTCTGAAAGATAGGCTCTACATCTAAGCACTGTGTAGTTCCCATATGATTTAAGGCACTGCAAGCAAATAGTGGTTCTTCTGGGCCACTGTTTTATACTAGTAGCAGATAGCTCAAGGAAAGAAAATTGTCATTTCTAGAAAAGGACTGGAGCTTGTTTATAGGACACAGGCTCTGGAGAGCTTGCAGAGGCACTGCAGAAAGTGGATCACAAAACGAAGACACTTTGCAGCTGCTAAAGACCAGCCAAGATATCTGCCAGTCTGAGAGACAAGGCACTATGCCTTAGATATTTTGGGATATATCTAAACAGCATAACATAGTTGGGTTGCTTTTTCTGCTGTCTCCATGCTCCAGACTTGAAAGAAGTTACTTGCATGTCATATAAACGTTTATAGTGACACTGATGTGAAAAGGAAAGCTTAAAGTACAAAATGGAAAAAAAAAGAAAAAACAAGAAAAAAATCAGCCTCCTGAAGTGTATCAGACTCAACATTCATGTGTTGACAAAGAGCTAGCTATTCATAATTTAACAATAATACTGTAAGCATTGTGTATTATTTAACTGCAACAAAGGGAAAAGATAAAGATATTTCTTTCTTGTTTGGCATATTCCGAGGGAGGAGGGCAGAGTCATTATGGACTTGAATTGTACAATATTTACTGAATTTAAATTACATTTTGCACACACTATGAAGACCTTGGTATACAAATGGTACAGGAGATAATAATTTAGCTGTATTAACATATTTTGTAGAGTGTTCAGGGAGTGATCTAATTTTAAGCTGTGTGTGTTTTATTAATCATTGAATGATTGGTGCATAAGCATTTAATTTGAAATGTTACTGATTTGCAATATGTGTGTTTCAAGTTTAGTGTTTGGCTACATTCACTTTCCTTTTTGTCATTATCTGCTGATTAGTTTATCTATAATTGAAGTCAATAAAATTTCCTTAATGTACTGTGCTGCTGTGTATCATTAAGTACTGGCTGTAATCATTGAACTACTTCAGTGCTTTGGAATCATAAGAATATGTAAGAGGTGCCCTGATGCTCTCTTTCTATCACATAAAAACTTAAATACACAAAACATTCATTATTAGCACAATTTTACTTTAAATTATAATCACTAGGTGTAATGGTACACCATTACCTGAAATTCTGTTTTAGTTGCAGAATCAGCGTCTAGTACCAAGTGGAATAAACTGATCACCTTTAAGCAATATTCACACATATTATTGTAGGGAGATCCTGGTTCAAATAAGAGAGGAAGGTGTCATGAGGTTACTGTGTCAGCTGTAGCTTCCAGAGAATCTGACTTACGCAATTTTTTGCCATGGAACTCTGTGCCAGCATGTCAGAGAGGCCTTCAAAGCACCGAGCATCTCAAAAATAGAATCATAGAATAGTTAGGGTTGGAAAGGACCTTAAGATCATCTAGTTCCAACCCCCCTGCCATAGACAGGAACACCCCACACTAAACCATGCCACCCAAGGTTTCGTCCAACCTGGCCTTGAACACTGACAGGGATGGAGCATTGATAACTTCTTGGGCAACCCATTAGAGTGCCTCACCACCCTAACAGTGAAGTACTTCTTCCTTATATCCAAACTAAACTTCCCCTGTTTACGTTTTAACCCATTACCCCTTGTCCTGCAACTACAGTCCCTAATGAAGAGTCTCTCCCCAGCATCCCTACAGCCTCCCTTCAGATACTGGAAGGCTGCTAGGAGGTCTCCACGCAGCCTTCTCTTCTCCAGGCTAAACAGTCCCAACTTTCTCAACCTGTCTTCATACTGGAGGTGCTCCAGCCCAATCTTCAACAAACACAAATTAAAAGACTGTAAGATGGCAGCAGATGGCTAGCACTGGAAATGCATGTCCAGACACGAAATCTGGGCTGGTTTAATGTCCAGTGTTCATGTATTACACTCAAGTGTATCTGAAGAAGAAATGGCTGGGGAGAGTGAGTTGCTGGAAAGGAAAAACCAGCAACAAGCAGCTGTAGTTTTCAGTCGTTACCTCTGAAGTGCCTCATTGCCTCTAGCAGGCAATTTTGCAAACTTTCAAGTAAGATGCAAATGAAAATAACTGCAGAGCTTGTGTATGTGAGGGATGTCCCCGGGTGGCATTGAAGAGCTGTCTGCACTCAACTGCTCGGGTGCAGCTTTTCATTTTGCAAATGCTAATTGTGAACTCGTGTCTGATTCTCAGGAGAGAAACCTGGACTGGTTCCCCCGGATGAGGGCCATGTCGCTTGTGAGCAGTGACTCGGAAGGGGAGCAGAATGAGTTGAGGAACTTGCAGGAGAAGTTGGAGTCCACCATGAAGCTTGTGACCAACCTCTCTGGCCAGCTGTCGGAGCTTAAAGATCAGGTAAGGCAGAGCTGGCTGCGAATGTGTGGCCGTGCACTGCTATGGGCAGGACAAAGGTCCTGCAAGCCTCCTGTATGAACTGGTGTTTTACAGCTCCATGGCTTCTGCAAAGCCATGAAGAGCTTCTCTAAAGTAGCTCATGGTTAGGAAAAAAGTGAACAGACAAATGCCCTTCTAAAGCCCTGTACTGCAGCTAACCTGCCTGCAGTGTGAACCAAAGTGGTGTAGTCCAAAGTAGCTGCTACAAAAAGGGAAAACTTGCATTACAAAAATGAAAGCTGTAGTTAACTTAAATCAGTCCTCCTTGGTGCAGGGAGCTCATATGTATGTAGTGGTGGTGGTGGTGGTAATGATGTTGTGACAGGTTTTAACCCTAAGACCTGTAAGTCAGAGGTTGTGATATTGACAGAAGCACTGAGTTACTGCACGGACCTCAAAACCCACTGAGAAACTGGAGAAACACTCGAGTGGTTAGCTCGCGCTGCTCTCCTCCGTGCTATCACTGTGCTGCTAATGCAGATACAATTTGGCTGCTGTCACACTCAAGACTGCAGCACAGACAGAGGTACCCGCAGAGATATTTTTGCCTTGCAGCATGTATTGCTGCTACTTAACACATGAATGCTGTATTTTATTGGTGCAGTAGTTTTTCTGCCCCACGAGTTAGAGGACTCGTGTTAACTTTTGGCTTGTATGGGGCTCGTGGGGATTGTTCCCGGCCCAAACCCAGCGATAGCTTTGTGAAAGCCACAAAGGCAGCAGGGCTTTATTTCATTGTTGTCTGTACAGATTACAGCCTAACTGGAAGTAAAAGGGAAAATGCTGTTGCCTGCCCTGGCAGGACCTATTTGTGGCGGCAAAGTGACTAGCTGCTTATCTTTATGGATTAATAACCTGAGCCAGATGGTTCAATTAGTTTAGTTTATATAGATATTGGCACTGGATAAAATTAATTGCTGACTTGCACATGATGGTATCCTGGGGCAGTCGATAGAAGTGCTCAGGGCAGAAATGGCCAACAGATTTGGTTCGTTATCTCTTCAGATGTGATCTGCCGACTGTAGCACAGTTGGCACAGCTCTCTCCAATACTAATCGGATTCCTGCTTTCCACCTCTGCTCTGGGTAGGCTGGGTTTCTCTGTAAGCCAGTTATCTTCATGGAGACATGAGTCTCTGGAAGCTAATATTGACTGAGATCCTGGCTCCCTGCCTTCCGATCACGCTCTGTATTTCTGATGGAGCTGGGCCCAACGCCCCATGGAGCACAAAGAAGGGATTAACATGTAGGGCTTGGAGCAGAAAACCTTGATGCTTTTTACTGTAATTAGTTTTCAGACACTGTGCCATGGACCCCCTTGCTCTAGTTGGTTTTGAGGACAGAGGATAGAGGCAGTTGCTCTTTTGTCTGTGCTTTAATACTTGCTGGTAGTGGTTTTGCTGTTTTGCCTGGAAACAATTATCCTGAAGCATGTGTCTTGCATCTCCTTGTTGAAGGGTCTGACTCAAAGTGGTCTGCAGTCACCCCAAGACTTTCCATCAGTCATAGCCAGCTCTGGATCAGAGAGTGTATCTTTCTGAAGCCTGCAGCTCTTGGCTGACCAAGCGCTAAAACCCCTTCTCACTCTTTGTGAAAATAAGAATGAAGGACCTAGCTTTTAGAGAGCTATTTGGCTGTAAAAGCAAAAGAGGAAACCAGCTTCATTAATGTTGTGATAGCTTTTAGGAATTCCCCTAAGTACCATTGCAGAGAGCCCTGCTAAAGTTGCAGGATGCTCCAATTAGGTGACAAAACCAGTACATCTCCCCTCCTGATCAAGAACTGTTTCCAGCAAAAGGAACTAACTCAGGGAACTTTTATTTGTATTTATTTTATTGTAATTAAATAAAGGGAAAACCTCATATTCATTTGCTTTTCAAGCTCGTTAGGTTTCTGGAGACTCTTAATTGTTAGAAACCGAAATCCAGCATGCCTGCTTTCACAGAGTACTGCACCAAGAGCCATTAAAATCTTGATCGCTTCAGTTCTGTGCAAAAAAGATTACAGCATAATTGTCTGCAACAGCAGGGGATTAGATGTAATCATCCAGAAGCCCTTTCCAGGGCCATCCTCCCCTGTCAATAAGCTTGAGGCATTTCTAATAGACGTTGGCTCCGTGCTCAGGACAATCCCCTCGCACTGGGTGGACCCTGGCCTCCGTTGCCATTTGAAGTGACTCAGGGCTGGAGCTGCTGCTCACGTTGGCTTTGCTGGAGGGGCTGGTGTGTCTGTGTGTGCGTGCTCAGTCAGTGTCCTGCTCGTGCACTTAGCACATGCCCTGCTCTCGTTCCTGCTCTTAACTCCAACTCACCCATAACCTTTGGAACAAGGCAGCGTGTGTCTGTGCTGTTGTATGGTTATCTGCGAGTCCAGCTTGACTCAGATGAACTTCAGGCCCCTTGGTTTAATTTTTTAATCCCGTCAGCATTGTTCCTATAGCTGACAGCTCCCCTGCCCTATGTTGTGTGTAGCTTTTATTGCCTTTTAGACCCAGGTGCACAGTCACTGCAGCCACAAAGCTTTTCAGGAGGTTCACTCTCTAGGTAAATGTGATAAAGTTTTCCCATCTTGCAGCCCAGTGCCCTCTAGACAAGCATTAAGCATCTTGCAGGATTAATAATGTTCTTCATCAACACTGCAATTGACTTTCTCTGTCTGCTTTATGCCTGGTTGCTTTATTCTTCCCTTTTTTATGGAGGGTTGTCTTTTACATCAGGGTGCACCATCCCTTCATCTACACAGCATGAAAATATGTATTCTTTTCCTTGCGCTTTTTTTTTTCCCCATTTTTATTTCATGTGGCCCCTGAATCAGTCGATTGGCTGTGTGAAATCATGGCTCTTGGTTTGCTCAGTAAAGCTAATGAGTGTCAATGGGCATTTTTTAAATGAAGTCCTCATTGCCTCTTTGTATTTCCAACTTGTGGGTTAGCTTAGAAGCTGTTAAAAAAAGGTCCCAGTTGGTTCAGCAGGGAAGTAGCTTGTGTGTGTGTCTGAGACTAAAGAGCAGTGGAAAGACCCCTTCTGCTCCCATTTGCCTGTGAAGAGTTACAAGCCCTCTGTGAAAACAGACTTCCAGAAGTGTGGTACAGAGGACTGGGAGGTGGGACCTGACCTTGGGGGCTGCTGTCATCTTCTTGGAAAGGTTAAAAGAACAGCTCTGCCTCCCCTTGGGTCAGGCAGTGAGCAAGGCGCTGGGCTGCACTCGAGTTTAATTACGGTTTCAAGAGGAATTGCTGTATTTCAGTCCTTTCCCTGGTGGTTAAATGAGTGTAATTATACACAGCAGGCCTGAGAGAAAGCAGTGGTATGTGCAGGGCTGCTCAGCCCAAGAGCCCTTGGGAGTTGCTCGGAACTGCATGGTTTGACCAGTTCCTTTCCCTACAATGAACTCCAGGCCCCAGGGCCAGCCGCTGGCTGCCCAGCACGCTGGGGTCTGCTGCTCCAGAGATGGGAAGACTTCTCACTGTCACTGAAACCAAATGCATCCAAGTGCATGTTACAGCTGAGCTGAATGTGTGAGCACGCTACCCCGTCCTCCTCGAGTTTCCACCACAAGCAATTATATCAGCTGGCATTTGTCATTAAATATCCAAAAGCTGAAAAAATGAGATTGCTGATGTAGATGTTGCAGGAAAAGCCTTGCAGGAAGCTCAGTTAATTCTCATAGAGAAAAAAACCTCTAAATCCTATCTTATGCCTGAATGAAAAATCACTTTAGTGGGAAGTCAGCCAGGATTTCTGGTGCCCGGGCATGCTGCTGGAGTCACCAGGATGTGAGCACAGCCCCTTGTGCACACTGTGTTGGTGCCACTGTGAATCACTTGCAGTGGTGCGGTTGTACATTTGTTCGTTGCTTTGAGGGTGTGGGGGCTCTCTCTGGAGCCCGGGTGCCCAAAGAGCAGTGTTGGGCACCTGGCATCCTCCTCGGCATGACTACTGCAGGCCAGCCCACATGCCAGCATCTCTGATGCTGAGGAGCCACGGGGAACGGGTGCAGTGATCCAGCTGTTTGCTGCTGGAGACTGCCCAGGCTGGAGTCGTTCCTTACGTGGCGTGTCAGCTTACACAAGTTGTCAGAAGCCTCCCAAGGGTTGAAAAACCCCAGGGTGGAGAGTTGGATTGTGGCCATTTTTCACTATCAGTAATAAGAAATGATCCGGTTTTAGGTCACGATTGCACCAACTAGGAGAGACGTTATTTGATCTGATGGGAAGCGTCGCCAAAGGTAGAGCTCTCTGGCAGTGAGGTGGTTAACCTCCCAGCCCTGCCTTGCGCCTTGGCTCCTGGCAGATGGGAAGGGATGCTGGCTCGCTCCTGGTGAGAGCAGGAGCGCGCGAGTCTATTCCAGCAAAGGCAAGGGTATTCCCAGCCTCGCTTGAGGGTTCGCCCCTTTTTTCCACTCTCTGCGTCTCGTCTGCCTCATACCTTGGACCGGTTACAAAGAATTCCTAACGGGGGAGGCTTCACAAGCTGCTCTCTGCACTAGTTCCTGCTGGCTGCTTGCTGTCCAGAGACGTTTTCTTGCTATACAGTAGCCAGCCACCCCAGCAAGTTGATGGGCATCCCCAGTGAGTGCACGAGACTGCACCGCAGTCGCCTCTTCCACAGCGGACAGAGGGGTGTTACTGGTAGAAAGTGGGTTTCAGAGTGAACACGGAACACAAGAGGCCCTGGGCCAGCACAGGAAGTGTCTGGGCCTAATGAGCAAACTCTTTGATTTTCCAGATGACAGAGCAGAGGAAGCAGAAGCAGCGCATCGGTCTCCTCGGCCACCCCCCGCCCATGAATGTGAACCTGCAGCAACCGGCATAAGTCAGAAAGGCCACTTTACCCCTTCTCGCAACAGCACGAGTAATGCTAACCCAGAGCTCAGACCCGACCACTGAGGCTGCTTCTGTGTACGTTCAGTTCACCTTGTAAATAACCTGTTTTTATACTGTATGTATATGACTGCTACTATATAAAGTTTGGGGCATACGTATTGTAATTAGAACTGTTGGCACAGGACGGAGGTTAAATTTAGTGCCAAAACTATCAAAATTGCCTTTTTCTTGGAAGGACTTAAAGAGAGCACCTGAATTGCACTTGAAAAGAATATTTGACTATGTGACATGTATTTTGTATTTAAAAAAAAATATAGAATAGCTGGTATTTATGTTTTTATACAATTGTGCAATATGAATTATGCAATCACAATATATTTGTAACTCCTGAATGTCCTAAAGGGAGTGCACATCTTTGAATCTGGTGTGTTAGTACAATGTAATAAATGGTATAAAATTACAGGTGTAAATGAGGCTGCTGCAAAATTGTGTAACTGGTGATTTTTCATACCCTCGGACATTTTTGTACCATGTTTGTAAATATCTTGCAATGCCATATTTGTTGCCTCTTCCTCCCAGAGATAACACTGGGGATCTGTGAGCTGTTAAATTGGTATCAATTAAAGCAAACCGTTACTTTGAAGCTTCCAAAGGAGGAAAGCAGGAGGTATTTTTCAAGTGACTTCTTCAAAATACTGAGGCTAGAAGAGCTCAGATACCTGTTTTTTAAATGCTAAGATTTCTTAAAGGGAACTTTTTATGCAAAAAGAAGTTTGGGATGAGGATGTACTACTGGTGAGTCGGTGCAGTCTCCTATGGGCATTTTGTGCTACGACACCTAAAACCTGTCATGAGGCTGGCCAGGCTTTGCATTCTCAGTGTGTAGGATCCTTTCCCTTTATTTTTTCATTAGAGACCTATGTGCCTGCTAAAGCTTTAGCAAACAGGCGTTGCACCGACTGAAACACAACCTATCCCATTAGGATTGTAGCTGAGCACTGACGTGTGTAATGCTTGTGAGAGAGCCACTGGTTTGAGGTTGGTCTGTCCCACTCCTTCCTCTCTTTCTCTCTCCCTCCATTCAGTCACTTTCTTTGGTTTCTGATTCTAGAGAGTATGAAAGGAAACTTGTTTTGGGTTTTTTTTTTCCCGTCTGTTGCATAGTTTTATACATGGACCTCATTTTACAAAAGCTGACTTCTCTGCAATACTGTCTACAAAAAAATTAAAAAGGAAAAAAAAAAAAGCTACAAACAGAGCTATGAAAATTTGTAAATGCATAAATATAGGTATTTAAATAAATGATGCAAAATACTCTACGCTCAGAGGCTGCTGGTGGTTTGTCTCCCCCTCCAAGGTGCCGTGTGGTTGTGTTTGCTATCACGAAAGCAGAGTTGCCTGGGCCTGGCAGGTAAGGATGGTCAAAAGAGCAGGAGGGCAGGGGTTGGTTTTTTAATGCCAGAGCGAGTCCCTGCTCCTCCAGCAGCAAGAGGCAGTGGTGTCCCAGCAACCTTACTTGTGATCACTCCATTTTGGATACTTCAGACTCTTGCCACTCATGTTTTAGGCTTCACATCCCCGGACTGGAGTATGTGAGAGTAAAAATTACCACTCCAGCTTCAAGTATCGTGTGCACAGGAGTGCTGCTGCTGATGTGTGTTTGATTAAGATGTAGCAGGAACTACCTGGTACAATTAATCATCTTTAATCTGGGAAGTGCACACAACTGTCTGAAAAGGGTGCGTCTCCCTGCCACAAGTCATCACAAAATGTCAATGCGAGTGCATCTAAGAGGGGTGGGAGGGAGTGAGAGCAGCCTGGCCAGCTGCCTTCGAGCCACAGATTTATTGGTGGGATTGTGACTTCTTAATTGCATGTAATTTCTCTACATATCCTGGTAAATCTGTCTTCCTCCCCTCCGCAGCCACTGGCTCTCAGCAAGGTGTATGCAGAGGGAGCGTGATGGATGTGACTGCCATCGGGGTTGTGCAATGAAGGAGCAGGATTTCGTTTTCTCTGAGCAGCAGAGACATGTATCTGACTCACTCCTTCCCTTCGTGTCATCCTGGGATAAGCAGACACACACACATTTGTCAGGCTTCCCGGAGCCTCAGCGAGTCAGGTGAGAGGGAGGGAGGAGGCTGCAGCGCAGCCTGAGAGGGCACCTCTATGAATGTGCAGCATTGCTTCACCTTTACCTTAAAAAGGCAGAAGTCTCTGGTGCTTCAAAAGGCACACACCACGGTGTGCACAGTGATCCGTGCGAAAGTCAGCCGTGTAGAACCCGGTGTGTTCACGTGGTGGTTCCTTCCCTGGAGATGTGGGGACATGTAAAAAGTGATAGTTGTTTTTTCTGCCTCTGCTACAGCTGCAGAGCGGCATCTGAGGGGAAGCACAACCACTGCCCTGATTGCAGACATGGACCATGGTGTGGGGCAGGTGGGTTGGCTTGTGGGGCTTTGTTGTGTGGTGATGTGGAGGGTTTGTATGGTCACGCTTCTTGCCCAGCACAAGCAGAGTCTGTATCAGTTCCTGGTCAGCAGTGGAAGCCTTCTCCTGTCTTCCTGCCCTCCACCTGCAAACAGGTCAATAATTTCTGCAGAGGTTCATTATTGCAATCAAATTTCATGCGTAAGTATCACACACTTCCACTTCTTCTTGCATTATTTGGTCAAGGCTTTTGGAATTTTCTTTCTGGATTGGATCATTCTGGATATGCTGAACTCCTCTGCCTGCCACAGCCAAGGAGGCTGGCACTGTTTTGACTGCAGCTTCTAAGACTAAATGCCTGTGTGAGGGCTTTCCCATTCTGGACTGAGATCTGGTGTCCCATGGCAGCTTGTCATTGATCTCAAGGAAAAGCTGTGTGCGGGATCTGTTTAAGTACCACATTTTGGGTGGGTTTTTCTCCACAAAAGCTGAATATCTCTTGAAATCACAGAAAGCTCTATTCACAATCTGTGGAAAAAAACCCACTCCAAAACCTGAGATGAGAATTTGTAGTGATACCTTCAGTTTCCTTAAGCCAGGACCCGGAAGGCTGAGCATCACCTCAAAGAGATGCTGTAAGATAAGGTAGATGGCTCTCCCTGCCCACCTCTGCGGAGAGGTTTTGCTGCAGTATTTCTTGGGGACATCAGAAATTAACTGAACATGGGGAAGCCTTTGGAAGCACTGAGTTTGGTGTGTGTTGTTTATTGGGTGGAATAGCTATGAATATCACAATGTAACTTCAAGGAACAAAATCAGCACTTGCAGACCCCAATAAGAATGAATTGGGTGAAAGAGCAGACTTTGCTCTCGATGCAGGGCCCACATGTGGGGTGGCCAGGAGGAACCAGCTCTTCCCAGAGCCAGTGACCTGGTCATGGGTGGAGAGCAAGGGGAGCTGGTTAGGCAGAAGCCCTTGGAGAATGTCCAGGGGAGACAGCGTGCCACCAGAAAGCATCAATGCAGCAGGAAAAGGTGGCTCGTTCCTGGTACACGGCAGTGTCGATATGTACAGAATGTGCCTGCTGTGCTCCAGCTGGTGCCCCTAGAGCCCTTCTGGAGGGATTCTGGTTTGGTGCCACCTTCAATAAGAAACAGTGTGGGCATGCCAGAGGGGGAAAGCACAAAGAATTTCTTGACTGGGGAAAAGGCGAATTGTGAGGAACTCGGATTGGGTAGCCTGGAAAACAGAAGGAAGGGGGAAAACACATGCTATCAGGCAATGTTTGCTGAGGACTTAAGAAGGAACTGCTCAGCTGAGCTCAGGAGATTTAGGCCCTACACAGTGCGGAGCTTATGGGCTCTAAAAGCACTTCCCTGATGTCCAGTAAAATTAATGATTCAGTGACACTGACAGATGGCAGTTAGTGTAAGGATTAGATCGAAACTGGGGAGTTCCCGTTTGTCTTGCGTGCACCTGAGATTTTCTTTGGCATCAGATTCCTTTAAGCAGGATTGCTGTGTTCTAAAGTTTGGGAAGACAATTACTTTGTCTTTTAAATAAGGACTTTCATTTGGAGGTGAAAATGAAAGCGACCTTCCGAAGAGGAAGGAACAAAAAGAATCTACCAATCTTGCTAATAATGGGAAGTCCTAGAGGGGAAGAATCTCCGCGTATTCTTCAATTTGCATGAATGGCTGAGTCTGTGGATGAGAATTTTCTTCTCTAATGAAGCAGGTGACATGCTAATCAAGGCAATGCAAATAACTGCTCTGAAAGCAACAGCCCTGGCGCCGTGGCCCCGAGACCGCCACAATGGCAAATTCAAGCCTCAGCTTCAATTCTGCAGCAAATTGGCAGAGGGCAGGACAAAGGAGCCGGGATTACATTCTCTGTGCTCGCGGCAGGGACGCGCGATGGGGCGCGTGTGATGGATACCTCGTTACATAATGGGGTCTTGATTGATGCCGTGTTGGGAAAGTCATAATATAGCTCCGTATAACAATTCAACTTGTCTCCCAGAATGGGAAATGCTCCTACACACATGCTTAATAGGGTTTCTTTAAATTGCCCATTGTATTTCTGAACAAGAGAAACCTATTTGGAGTACTTTCCCTTTTACGTTTCCAACATAAGCAGCTGAAGACGTTGCCATGTGTGTTCTTTGCACTCCTGCACCCCCCCTTGCCATTTTCCCAGGCAGCTGTACGATCACCCAAAGCGAGGTGTTAAAGGGATGCCTGTGAACTGTACCCGTGCCAAAACATCCAGAGCAAGTACTGCATCAAGTAGCTGCTACAACACAGGACACAAAGGGGCCATAAGCCTCCTGATGACTGATTTGGGTGGCTCTTTGTTTTAATTGGAGACTGCCTGGCTCTGAGCTGCCTTGACCAGGTTCTCACATGCCGTGATGGAAATTCAGTCCCAAACTGTGAAATTTCCTGAACAGTGAAGAGCGAAACCTTTACGTTTAACATGAAGCATTTAGTTTTACAAACAGATCAACCCGTGTTGCTCATCTTTAAACTTGGTCAGTACAGGATGTTGATATTCGGTGTAAAATCAGTACAAATACTCAACAATGTGAAACTGCTATTTTCACTGACACATAAGGAATAACCTCTGGAGAGATGCTGTATTTCTCTATCCAACTTCTTATTTGCTACCTTTCCGACCTTCTTTCAGACTAAACATGTTAATGAGATGAATGTCAAAGCCACCCACAAGTAAACCGAGTTGTCCTATCCAGTAGGCTAATGTTGATTTGTTTTTAGTAAGTAGCAAGGATGCTGGAAAACCCCTATAAAGATTTAATTTTTACCAAAAAGTACCCAAAACTCCACCAGTTTTGCATCACAAAGTAGTGGTTAAAGTAAAGATTTGAGTAAAGCAGCATGTCTGTGGTTTTTGTGGGTGGATGGATCTCGGAATGACTCTCAATCTGTCAGAGGGGAGATCTGCATGTCATCTCTGCATATGACAAGCAAAATCTGCAGTGACAAATATCTTTCCAGTACCTGGCTGCGTTGTGAGCCTCGTACCCCTCCTGCCATCCATAACAGTGAAGTCTTGTCAGCACATAGCATATGAACCCACTTTTTTTTTCATTTCTAAACTGAGACAAACTGAGGAAGGAAAGGCAAATATGCAGCAGTGCTCTGAACTGCAACCACCACTGCCAGTGTGCTTAGTCATACAGAAATTCAACTCTGGTAAGCACTCAGACAATGCCAGGCTGGATATTTGTATTAGACAAGGTAGCCCGCCTTTGCCATGCTCTCACGAGTTTTTGTGATGCTTCTCTGCTGCAGGTGTGTGAGTGGGCAATGTGGAAATGAAATTATGTAAGGCTGGAGGGAAAAAAGGATGAGCACAATTCTTGTCCAAATCAAACTCAATCTACGGAAGTCCAACTATGGATGCAATTGGAATTACACATAAGCAAGCTTCCCGAAAGACAACAGATAATACTAATTTAGACCTTAACTGCTGACAGGAGAACGAACAAACCCTGCAGCATTACTCTGGATGTGATGAGGCCATAGCGACAGTGCGATCCCAGGCAGCTGGAGTCTCTTCCTCCTGTGCTCAGGTCTCCGTGGGAAAACTGGAAGCAGTTTGAGCTGGTGCAACATGGGAAAAAGGTCTGAAATCTCAGAAGCAATCATGAGATGGGAAACCCACCCTGTGCTCAGCCAAAGTCACAGTCCCAGGATGCACTTATGGGCCGTGTGGAAACAAGCTGGATTAATTGCCTCAAGGCAGGTGCTACCCCAGGAGCACCACAGACCTGGAACAGCCAGACCCATTTCAAGTCAGCCTTTCCATCCGGAACAGCCATCATCTGTCTCTCAGCTTTTTACCTATTAGTCCTTTTCAGACGGCTCTTCTCACCCGGACACCCTGTCCTTGTTTTCCCCCCTTTCTCTCTGTTGTCACACTTGGGGAAAGACTTTGCAGCTCTTGCTTGTCCAGAGCCCTTCCATTGCCTGGAGCTGGTACTCAGTCCTAAAGGAAAGGGCAGAAGCGAAGCCTGTTCCCGGGGCTTACTGAGGCAACGGGTTTGTTTTCACTCTCCTTTTCTAGCGCTAAGTAAATACGCAGAGCACCAAATCTGAAGGCAGTGAAGACTGGAATTGCTTATCTGTTCCATGTGTTTCAATATGACTCTTAAAATAGTGGAGATGTTGTGTTACGATTTCCATTTCGCTTGTGTCCATAATCCTGTTTTTACTCAACAGAGATGGAAACACAATCTGTTAAGTCTGTAAGAAACTTTTACTTATGAATGATGGTAGCAAACATCGCGTATGATTAAATTACAGAAAGAAAATTACATCCTCTCAGTGTTAGCATACCTGAAAGTAGCTAAAAATTGTAGTTTGCCTCTGTTTACACACCATGGGAGTTTTCACATCAGTTTAATCACAGGATGATTCATTATTCATAAACCAGTGAACCATTACAATGCAGCAACATGAGTACTTGCAGGATCCAAATCAGAGTATCTCCCAACCAACGGTTCTGTGTTCAACCCTGTTACCAGTGGCTAATCTTTCAGGAACATCATCTTCCCATGGTGGTAAATCTGGTACAGACTTTTGCAATGTGTCCCAATGACTACCTTTACTGTAAATGTGCTTTTTTGCCTTTAGTTTGGATTTTGCAGCCATTGGTTCTCATTCAAGGATGAAAAGTCACCTCAATGGCTAGGAGATTTCTGCAAAGACCAACGTGGATTGTGTTTGCTTAGATCTAGAGCTGAAAAAGGATTAAGCTATCTAAACCCAAAATGCAGATCCTTGGAAATGCAGACTCACCCTGAAGACACCCCCAAACCTACGGCTGCTTTGAGACTGGGAGAAGCCAGGACAAGAGCAATGGAAAACCTCAAAAGCAGGGCTAGATAGGCGGGACGAGTCATCTGCACGGAAATGCTGCTGATGGGATCATCCTGAACGTGCCTCCAGACATCCTGCTCTGCTACATCAAGGAGTCTTTCACCTGAAGGTGTGCGTTTGTGGCTGGCAATTGAGAGCTTGCTCTTTTTTTCCCTAAAATCAGGAAGGGGAATAGAAGGAAACGGTGGCCTCCAAAGGCTGCTCTATGTAAATGTTGGGAAGAGAGAGATGGAAAGACAAGTTCCTCTCAGTGCCTTTGATGTCAGTGCTATCTGGCTGTTCCTAAGTTCCTGCACAGAGCCAAGAGCACCAATTCAGTGCAGAGGATACCCGGGATGGAGAGCCTGAAGGAGGTGGACCTGGCTTGCACCACCCCAAGCAGAACAGTCCATTTCTATGCTCTACCAACTAACTGATAGTACAAACTTTTCTCTTGCTTCTTGGGTGTCCACTGTTTTATTAATTGAGTCTGGCATTCTTTCACTTATCTCTCTCCCTCAATGAAATTTTATATATTTAGTAAATTATTCAAGCCATGTGCTGCAGTAATCATATTGATGTCCACCTCTGGTATCTTTATTTCTTTTGTCATTGAAGTAAAAGCCCATCCAGATACAGAAGCAAAGTATGTTTTGGGAAGTCATACTGAGCCACTGACTTTGCATACAAGGAATCTCAGGCTCTTCATGCCAGAGAGGTTCTGAGTGAATGTCACAG
>JBCJKH010050730.1:7335-18583 GCA_039877255.1 Loriculus beryllinus | reverse complement strand
TCAAAGCCCAGCTTACTAGAAGCCTCTCTTGCAGTCATGCTGCTGCTCCGGTCATCTCTCAGCCATTTCTGCCTCAATAGGCTCTATTTGTTACAGTTCTCACATCTGACTTCCTCAGTGAAGAATTCCCACTGATGTCAGCTTGACAAGCCAAATTAGTGTTTGCTTTGGTGTTTCTAAAGGGCAATGGCAGCTTTCAGATAACTCCCTGAAACAGCCTGGGTAATCCAGTCATTCAAAGTGGTTTCTTAGATACCACAATCATAAATAAAGCATGACTTAAATAAAATTTCACTTGACTCCTACTATTTGACTTTACCAAAGAGTAGAAGCATGCAGATGGTGAGTTATGGTGAGTTACCATGTCTCAAATTAAGATAAATCACTTCTCAGAATATGCTAACTCAAAAATTGGAATAGTATGAGATTACTGAGAGTCTACAATGTAAGATCACTGTGCCATCATATGGTAGAATATCAGTCAGTTCTGGAACAGAAGCCAAATGGCTGCTCTAATATGGCATGGTACATGATTCCTGAAAGGCAATGGATATTAGTTTTGCAACACTTAGCTACTGCTTCTCAAGAGCTTCCAGAATGTTCAGTTTAAACTTCGTGAGACTGAGTTCACATCTATCTACATCCCGCAAACAGATTTAATTTGCATAACTTTGCTAATGCTGTAGAAGGTGGTGGTAGAGCAAGGAACTGAATCCTGATTACTGAAAGCAGCAGGCATGCTAGTGCTGGATCATCAGTCCACCCACTATTGATATTCATTAATGCCACCACTGTTCACACTGCGATGTGCTGTGCAATGCTGATAGCTCCCTTGGTAAAATGGAAATCATGCAGTGTAAGAAAGGGTGGCAGAAGCGTGTTTTTAAAATATGATCACATTCTGTAATTCAGAAATAGGAGACACTGTTTCTGAATTTAGCTCAGGAGAAATCCAAGCTTATAGCTGAGGATGGTTTTCCTTGTCATGTTTGTCATCTCTTTGATGATGTTCTTTTTCTGTCACTGTGGTTGCTAAATTCCTCAGCAAATTTGGATCCAACAACAGTTTCCATTGTGGAATAAAACGTATCTTGTCCATATCTTGTCTCTCATCTCCTCTTCTTGAGCCAAATCCTTAATAAGAATGTTAATAGTCTGGATGTTTTATAGAAGTGTGTGCATGGAAAATATTCTCAAGTAGCCTTGTGCCTAAAGCTTTCTATAATCTATTCCCCAATTTTTCCAAAGTTCCCTCTTATGCCTTATGTGTACCTACAGATACTGTGTTCAGATTTATGTAACTTACCTTCCTTCAGAAACAAATACACTGATCTATTTTCTCTGGACTTTATGCTAGTTTAGAAAATTAGCAACTTGCATCTATTAGAAATGTATTTTAATAGAAAGGAGCTTATCTTTAAGGACAAATAGTATGCTGGTAATCTGAGAACCAGAGTATTTCTGCATAGTCTACTTCATAATATTACTATTACTGGCACAATTTCACCGGTTACTACTTTTGTGTTTAGTTCATTTAGTTTTAATGACCACAAGGTCTTAAGTAAACTGAAAAATAATGGTGCTTGCTAAGACTACAACAAGAAATGCCCAGTACAGTCTTTAGGGAAAACAGCCTCTCTTCAAGACAGAATCCATTTTTCTTTTTCCTGCCTCCTGTCAATCAGCCATTTTTGCACAACTCCCTTAAGTAGTACTGATCTATTTGGTATTGAGGTTTCTCTCAGTCAGCAGTTCTGACTTCCTAATCGAGTCAGCTTTCTTGTTTTTGGTATGTTTAGCTCCTGTGTTTCAATTAATCCCTCATCATTTTACTTTCTGTCTACTCCTCTGCCATGCTTTTGATAAAGTAAAGAGCCTTGTGAGACTAGAAAGCCACTGAATCATCTTGAGCAGTAACGATGGATCTGGATAACTGCCACCAGGGCAAAATGTCACTAGATTTAAATTGAGAGAGCTATATTTAAGAGAGAGAATACTTTTAATTAAGAGACTGTACTTAAACTAAAAGGCTTTATATATGTTTACAACTTCCTGGCATTGCTGCTGAAGGAGAGACATTTGTGAACCTGAATAGTTAAAATAAACGTGTTCTCTCCCTTCCCCCTCCACCCCCCTTTCTATTTCCTTCAGAAGTGTGTGACAGAGAAAACTGCTACACTAGCTGAAGACGAAAGAGGAAGAAGTGACTGAAACAAATACATTAGTCTGGTAGTAGACTAAAACATTATCAAGATTCTGCATGCTCTATGAATTCAATGAAATAATTGCTCCTCCATGTCTGAGAAGACAAAATACACTGAATGCAATCAGGTTGCACATCAAAAAAAGCAGATTGATCATAAATCAGACCTTGAAATAATGGTGCTTCAATCAGTATTCAAGTTACCATACCATTTACCTTGCCTCAGTTTAAGTAAAAAACTGTAAATAGAACGTTTAAAGAAAGTCAAAATACAATGAGTGCAAGAAAAAACACTCTGAGCTTGTTAGAAACCAGACTCTTCTCCCTTGAAATAGTTTAGAAACGTAAAATGTCGCTAGTATGTACTTTGTTTTATATTTTTGGCTGTTGATTTTGAAAAAAGAACTCCAGAAGGACTGGGAAAATAAGAACTACAGTAAAGAGCTGAATTTTACATTCTAAAAATATCATATGAAGATAAAATATTCTATTTTCTGTCATTTTCTTTAAATATGTCTGACAGAACAAGGACTGACTGCAAAAAGAGAAAATGTTGTGAAGATGTTTTTCAAGTATTTTGAACCGCTGGAGATTTTCCAAAGCTTGCTTATGTTACAGAAAACATGAAATATATGACTTTTCTTCTGAAATTGTCTATGGTTTTCACCTGTTCAACAGCTGGTACATTTTCTGTTGCCCCAGATCTCCAAAGTTGCAGCAGCTTTCACCACCAAAAGTTGTGCTTCCTTGCAAAACACAATGTCAGTAAATGTCTGTTTGCTTTCCTTGCTTCAATGATAGATGGAGTTTGACAGTACCATCAGCTGTCTTCAGAACTGGCCAAACATTGTGTTCTTATCAGAGCTTTTTTCCTACTAATTGATGCTATTTTTGTGTCTCATACCTCCAATTTTATGACTTCTCATCTGCAAATGAACTGATTTACAGTACTTCACATCCTCCTGTTTTCAGCCTCTGCTTTTTCATTTCTGGCTTTGCTATGGGGCAGTCCTAAATACTTAGCGCTTGGTAGACTTGCTATGATCAAATATTAAAAAGTCGCTCCTTCTTATGTCTCGAGGTTAAAAATCATGTACATTAAGTGCAATGCATACTCTCTTCTTTGCCATCCCGTTCTGAGTTTTTAAAGTTCTTTTGTAAATTTACAGTTTTAGTAAGAATCATTTGCTACTCAGACTTGAAAAGCTGACACTATCATGCTGTAAATACCTCTAAAGGACACCTAATATCAAGAAAATACACAATCAGTTTGTAATGTCTGCTGAAAAACTAATTCTGATTTTGTCTGATAATATTCCTATGTGCTCACTTGTATGTAGACAAATGACAACTGAGTACACTTTCAGTTATATAGATGAAGCTCTTCATGATAACACGTTTATTCTTATGCTGGAAAGGATAGCTAGAACTGCTAATAAGATTTGCTCAAATATATAGCAAATGTTAACTTTAAGCCAGTGTTTATGCAATTAAAAGTTTATATCTAGGTTAGAAAATTCACAAGCAATTAAATCTTCCATCTTTACAATCTGTCCCACAAATGTTGAAATTAACAAAAGTTTCTTCTTCATCCACCCAATTAAGAAAGTAACTAATCTTCATGTTTGACCCTGGAATATTGCCAGAACTTGGTCATTTCTCCCCTCCAAGAATTTTATTTCAAGCAGATATGCCTTAGTCTCACAGTTCTGCATGTTGTTGCTGTTCTCCCCCTGTGTCAAGTGAGCGTATTAAAATCTCAGTTTTGTTTTGCATTTGTCCTGGTTTTGGCTGGGATAGACAGTGGGTTTTTTACCTAAAAGCAGCCCATGAGTATTCTAAGAACTTGTTAAAAAAGCATGCTATAAAGAGGTAATGGTTGCAGCCTAGAAACTTTAGCGGCTCTATCACTATCCCAGCTTCCCTGACTCCATTTATTTTGAAATCAATGTCTGCATCCAACTTGCGTGACAGAAACAGTCATAAGTTACTAGCCTTGAACTGCATGTGCATTTTCCCCTGCAGTGTCCGTAAGGTTCTTATTTGTCAGTGTTTGGCTGATGAAGAAGCTTGCAAGCCTCTCACAGGAATCCAAATCAAGAGAGCAGGCTTCCTAGAGAAATGGTTGATGCCCCAAGCCTGTCATTGTTTAAGAGGCATTTAGAGAGTGCCCTTAATAACATGCTTTAACTTCTGGTTAGCCCTGAATTGGTCAGTCAGATGGTCTAAATGATCACTGTAGTAATTTCAAACTGAAAGAGTCTAGTCTAAGAGTGTGAGCCTCTTCCAGAGGCCATAATGGTTCTGGTTTCCTTGCTCCCTGCAGGATTCAACACCTGTCTTTTCTTCCCTCTTTCAAAAGTGTCCCCTGAGTTTCCTTGTATGCACTGGAAGTATCCATTGTGCATTCAGTCCCTTCAGGAAAGTGACTGGTGCCTTTTGAATGTATGGAGATAAAGTCTTGCTATACTCAGACACAGCTTTGCTGATGTGAGAGGTTTCAGGTTCTGTAACACACAAGCTCCTTCTGGTACTCCTTTGCCTCACTGTCTGTCTCATTTCAAACCTCCCTTCAGTAGAAAATGTTGATACCATATTTTACATAGATTTCCCTTCTTTAATTATAAATCAACGTAGTTATAACGGAACATTTTCTGAGCTCTATTCTCTGATGGTGTAAATCAAGACAATGTCACTGATCTGGCAAAAACATCAGCAGAGTGAAAAAAAACCCCTCTTAAGTCTTTACTTCCAAATATTAGTTCTGTGTGTTTTTTGTTTGAAAGGCAGTCTACACAAATGAGGATTGTGGAGCAGGTAAAATACATGCCAATAGCTGTATCTCACAACACTGCAGTTCATTAGACAATACTAAAACCTCATTAGAGACATGAATTTCTTATTCAGAGTAGCTTAGCTGTGTTATGTGTTTGATTTTACTGAATAGTGTTATATTCCTATATATTCAATCCTAGTACAGATGTTTGACTGGGGTAAATCAACATAATATTATTGACTTCAAGTGAACTCATTCAAATCTCAGGATTGGTTTGCATTTTTTGCCAAAGGGAAACAGTGATTATTTTAAAAACTTGTTTATAAGAGAAATTATAAAGGGGTAATGGTTACAGATGTGAAACTGGTGCTCTTTAGATAGATATACCATGCTAATTTTTAAAACATGCTACTTTCATTTCTAATTTTCAAGGCACTATACATTTTTCTCTCTCTGTTGTGTACATTTACTTTTAAGAGCAGGTTTCATGGGAATCTTTAGGAAGGTGACCAGAGGTGAAATAGTGACTGCCACTGCATTCAAATCAATTGCAAGCAGAGTCCAAGCAGCTTTGAAAGGAAGACAACAGTTTTTATAGTCTGCTGCCTCTCCTGACTGCTGGTCAGCCCTCTATCCACTTTGTACCAGTATTTGATCAACTGGAAGACTGTCATATGTCGTTTCTTCCCCTCTTCCCATACACACACATGCTCTACCTTTGTCTTTAGGGAGTAGACAAATATAATTATTTCAAGTTTCCAATATAATTATGGGCAAAATAATGGGATGATCAAGACCAAAAAACTAATTCAAATATACTGCTGAAACCTTTTCCATTGTTTTTCCCTTTTCTTCATAATTAACTTTCTGAGTTATTTGCAAAGCTGGACATCATCCTACTAACCATTTGTGCACTTACCTAATGATGGCTTCATCTGCCTCACCTTCCTCCAGGCTGCTGGTGTTGAGAATCTTGAACATCAAAAGGCATATTATAGTCAGGATTTTTGGCATCTCTTTTTTTCCTTTTGTTAGGTAAGTGAGGCAAAGAGATTGGTTTGATGTGATTTGACTCTGAGAAAACCATGTTGGCAGCTTCTCATCATCCTGTTGTTTTCTTGATGCTCATAGATGTATTGATTAGTAATTTCCTCTCAAGTGATGCATTTTAAATTTACGCTGACCAGTCTTTATTTTCTTTTCTCTGCTTTATGATGTTAAAAAGAATTACTAATTTTTATTTTCTCTGTTATTTTGCATTGTGAAGACCACTCTCATCTTTCATCAAATATTAAAATAATCTTTCAGAGGTTACTTCAGCTTTTTCTTTAAGCATTCTGTGAGTTTTACCAGGTCCTGCCATACTTAAATGTTCATAATCCTTGTTTTGATTGATGTGTTTTCTGGATATATAATCAATTATTATAGGAACACACACACAGAGCCCACCAGATCCATCACTGAATTGTATTCACTGTCACAACTCAAAGAGTATATTTTATTTATCTTTCAAATCAAAAGTATTTACAGGTTTTGCATCCCGTCTCTGTCCCTTGTAATGTACTCGTTTCTCAATTTTTTTTGATTGCATTTCTAAATGTTTATGCTAATTTTCCATAATTATCCCAAACATCTCTTCTCGTATCTGAAAGTTTTGTAACTTTTTTTTTTTTTTTTTTTTTTTTCTTCAGGTAATCCCAATACCTTATTTGCATTTTCCAGTCTCAAAGCATGCTGATATGTGTCAGATAGGCTAAAATTACATCATCTCTAAGTATTCAGAATTGTATAGCACCCTGTCCAAAATTGTGTGGTGCCTTGGGGACATTACATTGCCATGAATCTTGCCAGCCATTTAGTTATCCAAATAAACAATGTCTAAAGTCTAAAATAAATCTGTGTTTTCCAGTAAGAATCAGGATAGACACTGGTATCAGTCACCACTCAGCTTATTCGTAGAAATGCTGTTGATGTCTCTGGTGAAATTTCTCCAAGGAACAAGGTCTGACAAATTAATTAACACTTTCTTCTTCAGACCTGTGTAGTACTGAAGTTATGTGATGTTTGTACATAAGCCAAAAAGGTGCAGTAAGAAGTTCTTCACAGAAAAAAAGAGACAGTTGATAAAGGTAGCAGTTCTAAGGATGAAAAGACACATTCAAGCCTCACAAACACACTCAAAAGGTGAAAACATAGAGATATTCTGAAATTGCCCAAGTTTGTGATCTGTTGAAAGTTCTTGTGCAGAGTTTAATAACCATTTTAGTTTACAAACATTACATCTGGATGGAATTGAAAGAGTTGATGGACAGCCTTTCTGTACATGTAGATGACTGCTGCAGATGAGGTTGGAGGAACATCTAGCTATCTTGGAAGGAAATTAAAACAAAATTAAACTGAAGTGACTGTCACCTTATGATGGAAGTTCTCATAGACGCTACCAATCAGTCTCCCACAGAAGGAAGTTTATGAAGAAGGTCAGGGATGTCTTTCGCAAAAAGAAGTCCCAACTAAATAAGAAAGTACAAAAGCTGAGATATAAATTCCTAGCTGTGAGGGGATTGATTCCAAGCTGAGGGACTATGTTCTTCAGAAGTATGGAGCACAGAATAAAGAAATCACTGAGTATATCTATCTTTGAAATGCAGACTTTGGACCCCAACTTCTATTTTGTTAGTTTTGGTGCAGCATATTTGATCCCTGATTTACTCACAGAGCTTACACAGATTGTCATGTTGGTCTTACCCTTACATTGTGGCACAATGACAATGAGAGTTTTTTAAGAGGCTATTACAAGAATATTCACCAAATTGCTTTTGTGACAAGTTTCCTACAGTACTTAGAAAAACAATGGCATTGCCTACCTGTCCTTACTTATTGAAGCATTGCCAGTCTCCCTCTTCACATGATTTACATCAGCCATTCAGTAAAGATGCATTGAACAATGATAATAAAGGCACAATTGTTATGAAACAGTGTTGATATCTCAGGTGTCTTTATCTTCTCATGTTCATGAAAAAGGAATATGAGTACTTTCCCTGGTCATATATGCTTCCCATTTAAATAGTCAAAATGCACAGACATGCTGAATTACTTCAGAAAACTGCATAAACTTTTACTGAAGCATAAAACACCAATAAATGGCATGATTCATAAGTCTCTTTCCTCCCCAAATTCCAGTATTCTATTTTCATCCTATATGCTCCTGAAAGCAATATCAAGTCATAAACCTTGGAGTGGAGCAGCTGAGCAGCAATAAGTATTGCAAGTAGAGTGTCAAAAACCTGTTGAATTAAAGTGAAAAGACTCCAAACTAGAAAAATACTCTCTTCCCTTTTTGTAGACCAGTCATGGTCCAATAACATGAAGGCTAAAATCCTCCCTACACACTGAAGTTCTTTCTTTTTTGCGTTGCTCTTTCCTTCTCGATACTCCATCCATTCAAGCAACTGTCCCTGAATTCTGCAACAGAAACTTAGATAAAACAAGAGTTGATAATAATTCTAGTATCAGAGCTCTCTCTAGTGGTGACTGTGTGACCTCATTATCTAGTATTCATCCTGGCTAAATACAAACTGGAGTAAGTACTTTTCAAATGGGACACCAGTAAATTCTTCTTGTTGTGACACCCATTAGAGAAATTTTAGGCAGATGAAGGTGTGTTAGGATGTGAATACATGGGTGTGAAGAGAAGGACAGTGGATTTTTAGTTGGGACCTTGAGTTGGGACCTTGGACTTTGGCCAGATGAGGAAGGGATGTAATCATCCCACCACCAGCTACTTAAACTAATCAAAAGGGAGGACAGACAAGATCTAGTGAGGGGTTCACAATTTCTGCTCTCTATTCTGCTGAAGGCTGCTGTTTCCAACAGTCACACTAAGAGATGGGAAGGTCTGATGAGGCTTTAGCTGGCTAAGAGCTGACCATTTATTTTAAACTATCATATTAGTACTTTTACGCTACCATTTCCCACTTTGCATTGAAAAGGCTGAAGAATCAACCAGCTTTTCTTCTGCTGTGTTTTGTTGGCTGTCACAGGAGGAGTGGATAGGAAGGTTGCAATATGAATTTCAGCATAAATTTGGTCAAGGTTGGTTGGTTCGTCAGTACCCCCAACACAGGTAACTGAAGAGGTATAATTTTTTGTTTTCAGTCTGTTTCCAAGTGACAAGAAGCTGCTTTGAAGGAAAAGAGAAGCTACAAATATGTCAGTTTGTGTAAAGCTGCACTAGAGTGCATTCTGCTTATGGAGAAGGCAAAAAAAAAAGATGTATGATGGCTCCACTTAACAGCAAAATTTTGACCTCTCTTTTGCAGAGGAGAGATTTGTTTGTCCCTTTATCTAGTGTCAGTCGACATTAATGACCACCTCAGTGAGTCTTTGAAAAACTCTCCATCGAATATGCAAAAATAAACACTTTATGATTTACTTGGAGACTAGAGATGAGAAGGCACCACAGAGCATAAACGAAGAATCTGCAACTCCCTTTAGCAATTCATTTATGCATTACCATAGTGGCCACAAAACCCCATGCCCTTACATAACATTTCTGAAGGTATATCCCATGTTCATTAAGCTTGCAGCATAGAAGCTTCCATGGGTAAGACTACACTGGCATCAGGGATGAAAGTAACACACAGTTAATACAAGAGTCAACTCAGTTTGCCTTTCACAGTTAGAAGCATCATAAAATGGTTGTTAAACGAGATGGAAATATAGTAGCCTGCACATGAGTCCAGAGAAGTTGTTCCTTTGTATGAAAGTATATCAAACTTAACAAAAATTATTTACCAATTTTTTGAGAATGAGGTGTTTATAAAAAGATTGAGTGTTCTCTAAATATCAGGGAATGGACATTTAATTCCTAGAGTTAAGGAATCCAGTCTCAACTGCAACTGTATCACCTACCTGAAGTTACACAGACTTTATACAAACACCTGTGGTCCATAAGCCAGCATTATGCCTCTGTGGCAAGAAAGGCCAATAGCACCCTGCATTAAAAACGATGCTGCCAGGAGGTCAAAGGAAGTGATCTTTCACCTCTGTTCAGCACTGATGATGCCATACCTGGAGTCCTGTAACTAGTTCTGGGCTCTTTAATGCAAGAGAGGTGCAGGCATAGTAGAGAGAATCCAGTAAAGAGCCATGGAGGTGATTAAGGAATTGGAGTATCTCTCCTATGAGGAAATGCAGTGAGAGCTGGGGCTGTTCAGCCTGGAGAAGAAAAGGCTCAGAGAGAGTACATGGAAGACAGATCCAGGTTATTTTTCAGTGGTGCCCAGTGACAGGACCAGAGGTGATGGGCACAAACCAAAACACAGGAGGCTCCCTTTAAACATCAAGAAACACAAAAAACACAGATTGCCCAAGGAGGTTCTGGAGTCTTCCAGTTTGGAGACATTCAAAAGCCATATGCGCACAGCCCTGGGCAACCTGCTCTAGCTGACCTTGCTTGAGCAGGGTGATTGAAGAAGCTGACCTTTAGAGGTCCCTTGCAACCATAACCATTGTGTGATTCCATGATTCTGATTGTGAAAGACATAGCCATTAATTTGGAAGCACAGTTAACAGTCATGCAAATGTCTTACCTAAAATTAGTTTGATGATCAGTGTATATACAGTCCCTCAGACAGCAATGTGGGCATGAATTCTAAAAGCTTGTTCTCTACCTCTTCTGACTCAAAAAAAGACTGAAATAGGAAACATAATCAGAATTTGCAGTTAAGATTATATCAGTAAATTCAGATTACCAAATTGATATGATATGATTGAATCAGAGTTCATCTTTCATTAACCGTACATATGGAGGTCTTGGCATGTTTCTAACCACAGTAATATTCTGATCTAGTTGGAAAAGATGTAAAATGAACGCAGATGTCCTTCCTGTAAATATCCTTTGGAAAGAGCAATTCTTGTTTTAAAACTTTCACAAAAAGTTGACACAATGGAAGTACCTCAATCTCATAGTACCTAGGAACAGTGTACTACTTCATGTTTTGTCTTTCAATCCCACTGCAGATGGGTTCTGTTGTGCATAGCAGTCCTATAATCTAATACAGCATCATGGACTCTTTCCACAAACCTAATATCAAAGGTACGGCAAATAAAAATATACAAGGCCTGCTCAACATAAAAAGGACATGGAAGTGTTGGAACAAGTCCAGAGGAGGGCCACGAGGATGATCAGAAGACTGGAGCACCTCCCATATGAAGATAGGCTGAGAAAGTTGGGGCTGTTCAGCCTGGAGAAGAGAAGGCTGCGTGGA